>JAVCKT010019447.1:0-21734 GCA_032273925.1 Rhynchotus rufescens | reverse complement strand
TGTGTATTGCATGGGTGTAATTTAAAAAGCTGCCTTTATTGCTTTGGTTATTGGCTTTATCTCAGAAGTGAATGCCATCAGTGTGAGTAAAATATGTGTGTGTGTTGATGTAGATGGAGTCTGTTGGGGTGCGTGCTGTTTTGCAAGGCGAGGTAGACATTTCTCCAGCTCATGAAGCCCAGCTGGCTGGTAGCGCAGGACCCAGCGTGGGAGGCACAGCAGAGAGCTGTGGATCTGCTGGCACCATGGGGCAGCCAAGGAGCCTGGATCCTGCCCTCCCAAGAGGCATGGATGTTGTGGGGAGGGAGCATGAAGCAGGATCCGAGACCCCTGTGATCATTGTGGTACCCGGCAGCTTTGCTTTGTGACACTGCTTGCCTATTTTCCCACTGGATCTGCAGCTTAGTGTCCATGTCATGCAGAGATTAAAGTACATAAGAAGGCAGGGTTTTCTTCTCTGCTGGGGACAGGGAAAGGAACTAGCCACGGGGGAAAATCAGTGGGGATTTTCAAACTGCGGGCCTTGTGAGCAGTCACTGTGAATTTTATAAATTGTAGCATGGTTTTGGAAAGCTTTTGATATGCTCTGAAACCTTCCTCCAAAGTAATTATAGTGTTTATTAAAAAATGTTGTAGGACTTCATGATATGGAGAGAAACTCATATGTAATAGGGAGAAAACAGGAGAGGTTCCTTGGCAGGAGCCATTAATAAGCTCAAAGGGGAAAAGACTCTTAGAAAAAGGAAATTCTCTGGCATGGCAGAATGGCAGATAGTTAATAATTACTGCAATTATCGTAGGTAATAACTAGCATATATTTTGAGTGTTCATCTGTGACTTGCCAAGCTTCATTGCTAGCAGATTCTTTCTGGTGAAAGAAAACAAGCAATTCTCATCATGGTTTGGTGTGATTTCAACCTCTTTATGAATTCTAGAAAATGATGTTTGATACTGAGCCAGGATACCTCCCTTTTCTTAAAGGGGAGCGAAGGCCTTCACCCACTTTCCTAGTGGGGTCAGCAGCATTGCCACAACCCAGGTGCCTTGTGCTGAGCCCACAAGGAGCATTCCTGGAGGCTGGCGGGACGTGGCTTCTCCTCAGATCCACATCAGGCCTGAAAATACTCAGCACCACATTTGCTTTTCTAAAAGATAGCATGGCTTAGTTCTTCAGAGTCCAAGGCAACTTGCCATTTCTGATGATGGAGCCTAAAAGAAAGTGTTTTGCCATTCCAAAGCATTAGGATAAAGATTACAAAGAAGAAAAAAAAAATTAACACCAAAAAAAACTAGGAACCATTGTGAGGCAAAAAGTATATGTATAGTGTGTGATATGGGGCAATGAGGTATATTATTAGTAGTGCTGTTAAAATAGTTAGACTTTGAGGAACACTCACATCACATACAGGTTATGTAAGTAGTTCTTGGGAAAACTGTCTACAGGCAATAACTGTATGGGAACATTGCCCACATAGGAAAGTTAAAGCTATTTGGAGAGTATAACATAAAGGGATTTGAATTTCTACACTCTAAGAGTCACAGGGGCATGAGAGCAGCTTTTTCAGCAAGAGCTCACATTTAAAGAGATAGTGAAATAAGAGTATAGTGATGAAAAAATTACAGCTTTGGATAATGATAAAAGTGGGATGCAGAAGCTGTCATGAGCAAAATAAATGTTAATATAGAACTGTGATTTCTGATATATGTTAAAAGTCTGTGGGGAGAATGATTCATTTATTTACATTCACTAAAACCAAATAGCTTTTGCATGTTCTGATCTAACAGTATGGCTAAGAATGGATCAATCAGTTGGCTTTTGTGGGAATTTAATGAAAAGTTGCCCAAAGATTTCCGCACTAGGATGGAAGATGACTCAAGGAAATTAAGGTTTTTCTTAATCAAGGAAAAGCCAGATGTATTACCATAGCCACTGTGAAATGAGCTTGGATGCTACTCTTGGATCTGTATGCATCCACAGGAACCAGCAACTCTAGCTAAAGTTTTGGGTGACTACCTTACAATAGTGTATGGCCTTGACTGACCAAGGATATCCACAGTGCCATGTAATTATTCTACTGTATTTACCTACTGGAGTATTGAAAAAAAATGTTACTTTCAGTGACAGTTCTGTTTGAGCTGAGGCTGTGTAAATGTGTGATTGCTGTTTTAATGTGTGTTATTTGCAGATAAGTGAGCCCCAGTGACTCAGGATAGAAATGACTGCCTAGTCTATTGTGCAATGGGTGTTGATTCTCTTTGTAAAGCCTTGATGATAAAGGATATCTGAATACATGAAGAAATGTGGTCTATCTAGCATACAATTTAAGGCTGAAAAAAATTCCTTAGACCATTTTAGCTATTGTTAGTTCCTAGTACAAATAGCAGGGATGCCAGCAGTATTATTCACTAACAGATGCTGGAAAGCAAGAAGTAGATGTAGACTCCACAGGAAGGAGGTAAATTTTAAGAGACAATGTGAAGCCTAAGAAGAGTTTGTTACTTCTATAATCTTCTTCTCTAGGATGTCTGGCTAACAACACTGAAAGGACCAGCACTGGTTCTAGAGGTATAAAGACCACAGAGAGGCTGGGGATATTTAGTAAGCTCCTAAGTGGGAGTTTAAAAAATGATGGTATTCTACAAATAATTGTACAACTGTTGACAATAACCCAAGAAATTTTGGAAGTGAGAGATGACTCCCATGAGTTTGTCTCCTGACATGATGAAAAGTCATGGAGTTCCATGGAGAAGAAAGAATCTGGTCATTGCTGTTACCCACTTTTTTTTCTGAGAGGAAGGAGGTTTATAAGCTGGTGAGACTAGTTTGGGAACATGAATAAGAAAGGCAGATTTAAGATCTACAGACTTTTTCACCAAAACAGAGCTGGGCCAACAAGGGTGTCCAAGAATCTTACAGCATTCTCTCATTTATCAACTGAAGGCAGATGAACAGAACTACTCACCATCCTGAAACTGCATTCAGCCAACACCACTGCATGTGTTTCTGGATTACCTAGATCTGTTATGGTGCTTCTTGAAGTGCTTTGAGATTGAGAATAGTTATATAAAGAAGGTTTAAACAGTTATAATAAACAGCTTAAAAGCCTTCCGCGTTTAATCTGTAATTTTAAAGAATAGTTTAAAAGGCCTTGAGAGTTCACTGCCCATCTTGTCTTCTTAGGCTCAAGGCCCAGGTATTTTTGGTAGACTGCCTGTCTCGTTGCAGATGCACTTTGAACCATAGTTTTATTTGGAGAGGTGCTGCATACCTTCACCCTGGAATCTCTCTCCCATTGTGAATCTGGAGTTGACCTCTTTCATTGCCTCTTATAAAACTTACTTTTGCTGGTTTAAGGAAAATATAAACAGTCTACAACTGAGAAAGCTCTGTCTCTACCTGCCTTTGAGTTACAATTTCTGGCTGCTACAGAAGGCTGAAGCCCTTTCAAGCTCAGAACCTCACTGGAGCTGCAATAAATCTCGGTGAGATCCTTCTGTGTAGACATGTCTGGTAATTGTAATATCATCTAAAAATGTCAGGACATAGGGGTTGCTCTTACCACACACTTTGACATCATCATAAAACACACTTTTCCTAAGTAGTTGCTGAAAGATAATATTTAACAGCAGTCTGAGAACAGGAGACACCTCTGCTCTTAGAAAATTAAAGGCAGGGTTGATTGAGACTGTACTTACTTTACATGGCCTCCTATACACCCATGCTGCTGATGGAGACAAAGACTACTGCTAAAAGAGTGAATACATGCATGGATTTTGAAGCCTGCTCTGTGCATACAGACTCTGTACTCATTAGTCTCCAGACTGGTGAGCCACAGCTCCCCACTACCCAAACTACTATCACCTCAATACCCTTTTAGAGAGATTGGCAGTGAGAGACCATGGATTGCTCTATGCATCCATCTCTGAACTTCCCCAAAAGCAGAATGTTGGGTACCAGGCCATACGTGGCCTGTGCCATCCTTCTAGTGATAGCTGGTTAGTACAGAATTAAGAGATATACAGATGTATGTAGGTCAGACTGGTACGTACTTCACAACGCTGTAATGAGAAAGGCCCCAGTCTTGTACTGTTGTGCTCTGCCACAGGCCAATACGCATCCTCAGCTCCCCTTCAGGAGACACTGAGGGGGTTGAGTCTGTCTCTCTGGATGAATGTTGCACCAGGAGAGCTGTAATCATGGAGCTATTGATCCCTGTTAGAAAATGTTTGGGAAATGATTTGAGAAGGGAGAGAGAAAGCAAGGCTAACGGCTAAATTTATGATGCAATCAATAGTACAAGAGGGTTAGATAGCATTTTGTTTCTACTTGCAAGTTCTCCTTGGAATGAAAAAAAAGATCTGGATATTTTTGTGCACTTAAATCTTTTGGCATGTTTAAAGTCTTCAGGTCTTCCAGACAGTTCTATTTTTCTTTGCCTTTGAACTATGACAATTTGCACCAGCTGAAGCCTATCATGATCCAGGCCCATTGAAGTTTTCAAATGGTTCAACCCAGTTATAGAGGCAACCTACCACAAAGAGTTTGCATCTAAAATATTTGATTACTTATTTGTAGCCAGAGCCAACATTCATGTCTCCTCCATACAAGACACTTCTGCAAATTAAAAAATGTTGTTTGAAACCTCTTACCTAACAAGTCTGATCTTCCTGTCCAGATATTTAACTGTAAGTTAGTTGGGTTAGGAATTTTCATGTTTTCTTTTTTTTTTTCTTCTTCTAATTAACATCAGTTCAAGGACAAGCAGTGAATGAATAATCCCCATAATTTCAAGCTGGTATATTTCACTACAAATGCTCATCCCATAATTGCAGTTTTCTCTTTTAAAAACTGTTCATTGCTTCTGAATATGTGTATAACAAAGATTATAATAGTTTTGAGTTTTAAAACTGATCAATTTGGGAGTGCTTGAAGTCTTATAAATGTCTGTCTTATGCAACAAAACTGAAATCAGAACATGACATTAGCTTTTTTTTTTCCCTATGAAAATAACCTATTCTAAGAGTCTGAATATGAGAGCAAACTCTAGTGCTGTTTTAAACTGTCAGTATTTGCTTTCCTATTGTGTGTTAGCAAAAACTGAAATTAGGCAGAGAGTGAATACTAGCAGGTGTACTAATTTTAATTCATGTTTTTAAAAGTCACCCAAAAGCTAATACTAAGAAATTTGCTCACATTTGCTTCTAGGAAGATACTTGATATTTTTGAGACAACTATTACCTTTTAGAAGTTGTGAAACTTATTTTTGGCTGTCAGTTTTTCCTATTTCAGTTTTCTGAATAATATTACAAAGCAAAGAGTTTTGACAGAGCAAAACATCTTTTATATGTTAATGCAAATTCCAGAAGGTCTGTGCAGTTTAAATATAATGCTTACTGGGCAACTGTTCTTACTGACATAGGCTCCAATAACAAGAGCTTAATAGTTAGCTTTGGTACAGTGAGACGCGCAGGAGCCAGGAACTTCCTGAGAGCACAAGTCAAAGGGCAACTTTTTAGATTTTTCTCCTAAATATAGCTCTTTGGGGCAATCCCAGAAGTTAAACAAGCATTAAATGTTGTCATTAGTAATGCTGGAGCGAGCCTCTGAGGTATGTGCCCAGCTCCACCTTGAACTTCCCTGGGCTTGGAGGGCAGAGGGCAGAGGTGAGGAATGGGTGAGCAGGGGTGCACCCTCATAGAAGTTAGCAGCTCCAAGTTTGGATAACCCTATGGGAGTCTAACTCAATACAATCCTGGGAGGGGCTGGAGAGTGAAAGAAAGCATGAGTTACATCAATATAGGATTTGTCTAGAGTCTCTTCAGGCTCTTGATTTTGGCTATACATGACAAGGATGTGCAGCCCCTCCTCTGTGCAACCACCCTCACACAGTGATTTAAAGCTGTATTCTCAGCGCTTGGTGACTGTGGGGAGCCTGACAACGGTATATTTTCCAGAAACATATTTTCAAAGTTTACCTCCGTGTTTAAGTTTAGAAATGTAAATTGCTACTGCTTGTCTTGAAATGTAATTGCATAGTAAAGCAGGCTGGATTATTTTTTTATCTTATTGAATAGTTAGTCCTCCGAAAATGCACTGTTGGTGCTTATAGATTGGGGACAAGCTTGGCTAATGGTATGGATGAACAAAAAATGGAAGAACTATTTGCAGTTTTCAGAATGGTTTGAATTGGTGCTTGAGAAATAAAATAAAACTGGCAGCGTGGTAAGATTCAGAAAAGGAGCCAAGAGTGGAGGGAGATAGTGGTGAAACCAACCTCTTTCCCCTCTCTCATGAAATGCCCCATACTTTTCTGGCAGAGAGGCTTCCTGAGATGGGGATTTGTAATCCTGCTCTGAGTTAGAGCTGTTCCTACTCTGTGAGCCTGTTCTGTATGCTGGGCAATGGAGCCTGGATGACGCTCTTCATCAGTTTCTATAATGACAATGTGTTGCTGGCAACAGCAACAAAAAAGTAGTAGTACAAAGCTACTGTAATCTTTACAGTGGCAGAGTAAAGATTTGGCCTCTTTTTTTTTTAATAAAAACTTTTTTTTTAATTCTACTCTCTCCTGTTCTCAGGATACCTCAGGTCCTGCCCATTGTTAAAGAACCTGTGGGTAGTTGTTGGCAGGAACATTTCTCTCCTTATTCTCCTAAAGACTTTCCCTTTTCCATTGTGGGTTTTAGTAGTTAGAGATGTTTATCTGTAGCAGCAGTAGGTGCAGAGACTGCTGTCTTCATAGTGAAGAACTGAAATCAGCTCTGTCCAGATGTGTTTGTTCAGAGACAATCAAGACATAGAAATATCATAAAGCAGCATAAGTTTCCTTCTGAAGTCAGCTCGGAGGCACTCCATGGTGCAGTGCATGGTGCAGTGAAGCACCTCACCAACTCCATGTGGGTTTCTGAAGGCAGATCTGCTGTACAGTGAAAAGGGCCAAAGGGGCAACCCAATTCTGATCCATAGCCTTACGAGCAGTGTTGCACCAGTGCATACCATAGTGTTGCAGGGAGTGTGGCTCTCCCTGTGACACAAACACAAGTACTCGTCCTTCTTTGCTGTCACAGAGTCTATGTCCTGCTTTTTTTGGAGAATCTTTTTGATCTCTGCTACCAGAGAGTGGCAGTGACACCTCTGTGTGTCTCACAGTGGTTTAATTTCAATGTCTTAGCAGGCTTCTCTCAGGCATCTTGCAAGGGCTGCCAACCATCTGCAGGTGGACTCATCCTTCGCTCCCTTGTGGGAGCTTCTGCCTTGGGAATTCTGACCAGGGCAGGTTCCCAGCAACCTCCCCAGGTTGCTTCTGCCTTGGGAATGGAGAGGCTATTGGGAAAGGAGCAGCTAGATGGCAACCTGAACAAAAGGAAAGTCAGTGTTGTCCAAGTCAATAGCGAACTGACTTATTTGATTCACCTCCTTTGGCAATAGTAAATGCACTGGCTTTCGTGGAGGAGATCAGGTAACCAAGAGCCATGTCCATTTTGCTCTCCTCCACAGTCTCCTGCCTATCCTGCCTACACCTGGAGCTAGCTCTGCTGTCAATATACACTTGCAATGGCTGTCAAGCAGGAGTGCTGGCATCTGGAGGGGTCCCTTTCAACCAAACACATCCGAGAAGGTGCTGCTGGAGGGTGATACCTTGCAGGCCCAGCAGCTGTGGCGAGATTGCTACTTCCTCTTGGGAACATACATGGACGATTAGGGGTTGCTGCATACTTTTAAAAAGCTTCTTCATAACTTGAATTGACTTATTTGTCTAAAGTACTTGGAATGGATTTAAAACACAGAACTGTATTTGCTGTCCTATATTCAGCCTCATTCTCAAAGGAAGAACATGTTTCCTTTAGAAACCAAGTTCCAGCCTACCTAGAGCAGACTTTATGACTCTGACAGTCAGGATGAGCCTAAAAGAGCTTTCTCAGCCCTTTCTCTCCTGCCTCTTCTGCAGGCTTGATCTTTACCCTTTGATCTCCGGATCTACAGTCTTGGAAAAACAACCATTTCACTGGGGTTGGGGCTGAGCCGTCACATCTTCCAGGCTGTAAATCTAACTATTGTGTTTGAGTGCTGCCTGTGATGCTTCTTATCCAGATCATTGTTCCACCCTTTCCTGTTTGGTTTCTTTCACAATTCCTTTTGAATGGACTCCCTAGTAAGGAGCCCATCATAAACAAACACCGAGGTCTGCACAAAGCTAAATAACACTGATTTCCCCATTCGCATCCTCCACAAGTATAAGAAACCCATCCCAAGTATAAAATGAAAGAATTTCAAAAGCCTGGAAAAAATAAATCACAGTGCCTAGTAGTAAAATACCTTCAGAGTAGCTGAGAGCTCCACATACCAATTTTCACCTTTCCCAGAGTTTTCATAAGGGAGGAAGCAATGATGTGGGCACCCATGGCCCCCCCAGCAGCTCCCTTTCTCCAGTCACCCAGCAAGGTCTCATGTTGATTCAGTGTCCTCTAGTGGCAATTCTGTGGCACAGGCGTGATAGCAACGGTAAATGTGGACCCCTTTTCACCTGCCTTCAAGAGAATTAGCATAACACAGCACTGGATTAAGCATCTTGTGGGATGGAGGGAGTCTGTGCATGCCTGCCAAGCTGTGTGTGTTATGTGCAGCACCTATATCTGTTACCCAAGCCATAGTTGCACCGTGCTCTCCTTGGCATTTGGTGTCAGACATACCAGAGAGACTTCTGGAGAGTGCTGGTATTGGAATAGCTCAGGATATTTTCATAGTTGAGCAAACTAACCAAAATTTATGAGGGCGGTTCGCTGTGAATGACTGAGATACCTTCTTAAGAGCAGAATTTACTTCTCCACTTGAGCTAAAATAAATAATAATAATAATAAAAGCTAGGTTGAAAGAGTGAGATTGAACTTTTTCCATTTGTGCAGCTGGCATGGAGCCAGGTGCATTTCTTAGCATCAACATTACTCTGGAGGGCGAACTGCTCAGCCCTAAAATCCTGCCCTTCTTCACCACAAGCACTGGGAATAACACACTTATTCTCCGTGTTTTCCAAATGTTGGCACAATTTCTTCTTCTCTCATGCTCTCATTCAGCAGACTTAGAATTACTTAAAGAAGTATCATAACCATGTTGCATTTAAAGTACTTTCACTGATCTATCCTTTTTCTAAGTACCTTTCTCTTCTCTTCTCTTCTCTTCTCTTCTCTTCTCTTCTCTTCTCTTCTCTTCTCTTCTCTTCTCTTCTCTTCTCTTTTCTCTTCCCTGTTTTCTGTTTCTTTTCTTCCTCTTGGTAGTCCAATGGGTTTAAATGGGTGATTTGTAAATAGTGCTATGATATCTTCTGCACAACATACAATTTTAAGAAAACAACATCACCATAGTTCTCATGATAAAATTATTCCTAGTATGTCTAGAATATGAAAATGAAAAACTTTATTTTGAAAGAGTACTCTTAGCAAAATAAGAATTATAAATATGGACAAATCTCAAAATGTTTCATAAAATGAAAATTTAATCTAGGAGTTAAAGTCAGATATTTTCATCCCTTCATATTTCTGACATATTTCTGATTCAACTTAGAAATGGATTTCAGAAAAGGATATTCAAGTAGAGAAAAATAGTTTGATGATTCAGTCAGGTGTAGATAAAAAGGAGATCGTTTTTAATAGCAAAAGGCATGCTGTCTTTCAGGACAAATTGCTGTTTAACACTAAACCCTTCTCCAATCCTAGTTACTGTCATATACTACAAGATGCCTATAGAAGCAAAAAGCTATGTGCTAAACTGCGAAGATATAAGAAATGAATACTAAGTATATTTTACCTATGATGTGGTGAATCATTCTTACTGAATGATATCTTACATATCTCCAGTTGTTTGTAAGGATTGCAATTCATTCCCCCTCACCTCTTTCTCTCATCTCTCTGCTACATAATTTCTATGAAAAAAGATCTATCACATTTAACATTGATGGGAAGTGTGCCTGCTATCATGTGGCATGGTATCACATCTTTTTCCCCTGTCAATACTTGATTTTTCTCTTTATTTGCTTTACCTGTTATGTAAAACCTACTATGTATTTTCGGAAGTAATTTAACCAATGCTATAAAAATAATACTGATGTTCTTTGATTGAATATATTCTTTAGAAAGCTTAGTTAAACTTATAGATTTATAGGGTATATTATTAAGGTCATCTCACAGTATATAATGATATATTCAAAAGCAGATCCTTCTCTAGGATGTTATTGGGCATTTTTCCCCTAATTTGAGACCTTTATAAAGGAAAAAAAGAATAGGTCTTACTCCCTTGTTTTGAAGGACTACAGAGTTAGAATTGTTCAAGAGCTGTGAATTCTGGATTTGAGAGACCATCAACAATCTTGTTCCAAATGACAGTAGCAATGACAAGATTATACAAAGATATGGCCATATACAAGCCAAATATAGATTTACAAATCCTCATCAAGAGTTCAACTGGTAGGAGTGCAAATAAGAAACCAAACTGCATTGTCTTTAGAAAAGTCAAATGCAAGAGCCTGACTAATTAGCTGCCTTGATTTAGAACAGCATTATATACGTCTATACATATACACACAAATATGTATATATACACAAATATGTATGTGTGCGTATGCATATGTATGTATATTTTATATACATATGTATATATGTATATATATTTGTGTATATATGTGTATATATACACACGCACATACTATATATATTTGTATATACAACTATGTACACATATATATACACACACAGGAATTACTAGATACATACATACATAGGTAGGCATCACACTTCAAAGAATCAGGAAGGTGTCTTCAAGAAGTCAGAAACTGGTTTTTGACCCTTCTGACTCAAGTAAGCTTTCAGGATTTCCACCTGTGGTTTCTTTCCTAAACGATTTGATAATGAAAGAATAATTTTTCTTTTTTTGTATGGAAGAAAGTCCTCCCTTTTTTTTATTGGTTATAACATTGCTCAAGCCATCTCTGTCCAGTATTACCTTGCAGTAGCAGGAACTAATACCCTTTCTACTGTGTTTCTTGGCATTGCTGCTTCTGCTAAATTATCAGCCTGGGTAGCAGAAATCACGCTTATCATTGCACATGAGTACATACTTGTATAGTCTGTAGAATTAATTTTTTTTTCAATACTGAATGATTTCAGTTTGAATGATGTTTTATATTTAGAGAAATGCGTTGTTTCATCTAAAATGGGCCAATTTTTTCGGTTAATACTTTCCAAAGGTAAGAAGTACTAGGAACATTGCAGTTTTTCACAGTTTGAAGAAAAACCTGCTTAGAAAATCCTGTGACTCTTGTCCCTTTAAAATGGGTAGGGCCAATCCTAAAAAATCCCTAATTTCTGACCAGCCTCAAAATCTTGAGCTTGGCTCACAAAAAAATGTTTTTATTTTTTTTAAAGTGCAAATGAAAACAAAACTTAAGAATCACAAGCCATTTACTCTATATTTTAGAGACAGTAAACATGCAAAATGATTTTTCTAAAAATAATAAGGTATTCTGAGTAAAACTCATACAATGCTGAAATCAGAGTAACCCAACATGTTTGAAATTCTCAACATTTTACAAAAGTGAATATGTGGAACTCTGCTGGTATAGAAATAGTCTTAGATTAAACCATAAAGTTAATTCATAAATTGCAAAGAAAGTACAAACAATAAGAAACACAAGAACTTTCATTCATTTTGTAAAGAATAATTGAACAGAATAATGGAAGCAGGGCTAAGGCAAAATGAATCCTATCAGGATTTTTTTTTTTTTCACAGTTATACAGGTCTGCTCTTTTTCAATTTTTTCCTTCCCCTAGACTTTCCTTTCTGGCCAATAGCTTCCTCACAACCTGAATTTCTAGTTTTGGCACACTGGGCTTGAAAATTTTCAAGAAACCTCTAGAACACCTCACAGTATGATGGTGGTTAGTTTTGATGATGTTTCTATTGTATTTCCAAGGTTCAACAGGGTTATTCTTGATGCAGGCATTTTGAGAGTGGAATTCACTGTCTCTATAAGGCATAGATGCACTCTTCAGCTTAGCTAGAGTCTACTGTATTTGAGAGGAAGAGAACTGATCTATCTAGACCTTCCTTGTCCTCTCATGGCACTTTCTTTATAGCTTATAAAGAGTACAGTGTTTGGAAAGATAAAACTTATTTTAAAGTTATTTCATTTGTTAGATAGAGAACTCATTATGTGAAAAGTTTTAATTTTAATAGAAGAATATTCAAGCAATAACCTAAGATGGTAAATTACTACGTTAACTATTAATAAAAAAAATACTTGAGTAGGATCAGCAAACTTTAAATTGACAACATAAACATGCCTCAGAATATTTCAAATGTGCAAAATATCATCTCCTATTCAGAGTTTATGACTGCACCACGGTACAGAGCAGGCAGCTTTAGTGTGACCAAATACAGCTCCCAAAGTAGTCCACAGAAAAACTCCCACTTACATTACTGAGAGCAGAAACAGGCAGCCTTAAATTAGTAATAGCTGATGTGTCATTAGATTTATCTTCTGCCGCCTCGGACCAGTTTTGTGTGGCATGATTCATTGCAGGTTCCAACATAAATTATGGATTCAGGAGAAACTGGTAGTTAGACATTGCAACTTGCAATGGATGGAATTTGTGTTCTGCTTCTTATTCTTGTCTTTAGCTATGGGCATCAGGTTAACAATAAAAGTATTATTTAATTTCCTTTCTCCTTATACATATTTTATCCAGTATTCTGTCCTCTAGTCACAGATACTCTTTTCTCCTGCATCTCCATACTGTAACAAACTAAAAACTGGAAACTACACCTTCCTTTCTTCAATCTTGCCCTATAGTAAGTTGCTGAGTTTTCTTACCCAAGTGTTGAATCCAGCACCAGAGCTGGCTAAGTTCACTGCAGAATAAAGTGATTTTCACATTGCTGAGTGCTGACTCCCTATAAAGATAACTAAGAGTAGGTTAGCATGATTTTCAGAGACCTGACTTGCATCAGGATCTGTTCTCGTTAAGCAAAATTTTGAATGAAGTTCAAAGCACAATTAATGACCATAGAATTGTGCCAGAAGCAGTAACTACTTAGCTGAATGAGACCGTGTTGATTATGCAAAAACAGCCACACTGGAAAGCTGATCTATTGTCTAAAATACATTTCTATTGTTATTTATGTTATGATACTGATTAGAATGGCAGTCTTATTATTCTAGATGCTATACAAACACAAATTACGGGATTACAGTATAATTTAAAAGAAGGTACAATAAGTAACAAATCACAGAAAGATATCTCAAGTCTGAGGAAATTTTGTGCATATCTGGTTTATTTACTGGCTAACAATATTTATACTCCTTACAATTTTATCCTTAAGAATTGAAGGATGTCTTGAAGCTGAGAATAGTGAGCAAACAACCTTTTACCTCAGTCCTAACAATTAAATTAAAAGCTTTGCCCTGTAAAGACTTTGGTATTAAAATTGTATTTTATAAAGGAGAAGATTAAATTTTTGGCTGGTCTGCCAAAGTAGCGCCTGTGACACATTGCAATGGGTTACGTTTTCCCAGTCTTCTGCAAAACTGAAAAATCTTGTACAAAACCTTCAACTATTAATTGTAAGATACAGCACAATGAGCGATCTGCAGATAATGGTATATCAAAGTACAGACCACTGAATGAGCTGCAGAACAGAAGAAAATATAAGTTTCTGCTTGAAAAGGACAGTTTTTAAAACTATTTATAACAAGCCATTCCCCAAACAAAGTCTGTTATTTCTTCCTATTTTTTGGATATTATTCTACCTGCTTCCTTAAAAAAAAAAAAATCACTTCCACTTCCTTTGTGTCTAAGAAGCATAAACATGAAAGGGAAATTATTTATTGCTTATATTAAGCAAACAGTTAATTCATCTAAAATTGCTATCACATGCATAAAGCCATCAGAAAAAAAAAAGAAAAGAAAAGAAAAAAAATCATCAAAAGAACTTATTTGTGACAATATACTGTAATTACAAATACCTGACAATTTGGTTCCAAGGTTAAACCTGTATCAGTCCTTCCAGGTGCAACCAAGCCAACCATGTTCTAACATAACCTTTGCATATTACCTATCAATACAATGTGCTACAAAATAATTTTCTACCAGAAGAATAAATATGATTTCCATTTTCATTGCATAGGTCAGCAGGTCTGACCCTTAAAATATACATTTCTGTATATATATATGAGTTCAGTTTCTGAATCTTTTGAAATATAATGAACCAGCCTGAAATGTTGTAAGAGGCCTTGAACTTCCCTTCTGAAGCATCTGTGTGCTGTCCCTAGGCTGACTGTGCTTCACTCTGTCCAGTGATGGTGAATAGACATCTTAACATTTTCATTATGAATAACGCTCCAGGTTTTTATTCAACAACATAGTACACATAAAAGGCCAGAGAATGGACTGGAGTTGCTCCCAGGAAGAATTAGCTTCATACTTTCCTTTTTGCTTCATACTTTCCTATAGTATCCTTTCTCTTGGTGCTATAATCAGTGGCCAGTCAAGAACAACAATTTTGTATAGGGAAAAATATTCAGGAATTTTTAAAAGGATACATTTTCGTGAACGACTGTTGTGAAATTATGCCTCTGTCCAGCAAGAACATTAAGGTATATTAATCTGTTATTCTCTTTGCATTTGAAACTCAAATCTCAAAGGTCCTTTTCCATTGGATCTTCTTTTTTAGAAAGCCAGTGAGATATTGCTATACTTTCCTTTCTCAGGAAAAAAAAAAAAAAAAGTCAATTTTTACGAAGATAAATTTCCAAAACAATTTATGGCAGGTATATATAATAAATCTACAGTGCGCATATGGAAGTGAAGTATTGACAAATATCATTAGCTACTCCCTTTCCTTTCTATGTTAAGGACCATTTGGAAATGTAGCCCAGAGCACTCTTTCAAGGAAAAGAGACACCATAGTCCTTACTTTCTGCCAGAGTAAAGGAACCAAGTTTGAAGGTTTCTCAAGACTAGCAAAGAAATAATGGTCCATGATATGCTTTGCCTGACATAGATTGTCATTCTACACAAGTATATCATCTTTCAGTCTTGTGAACACTGCACCTTACAAGACATTCTCTGCATAATCAATTATCCTATTACTGGGTAAAAGTAAAAGAAAAGTAAATATGAACAATATTAAAATTTTGCATATTTTTACAGGAAAGGAGAACTCTTGCTGCTTTTCCAACCAATATCATAGCTTTTTGATAGCAGATTACACAGTATAATACTGTTTAGGATGGGCTTAGTCATTATCTTGCACTTGCTTTTCAGTGGATTAAACTACATTAATTGTCACAGTTTTAGGTTTTTAAACACAATCTCTCAATTTGCTTATGAATGACGGGAAAGAATCCCAGGATTTTTTTTCATTTTAATAGCCCTTTGGCATAAAAATCTGTTATAAGCAATTATGGAAACACATCCTATTGACTCTAGAATATCTGGCAAACCGTTTGATAAATTGGTCTTATGCATTCTTGACTTCTTTCCAGATAACTTTGTTGGTATCCTGAAGAAAACTACTTTAAAATATCTCCAGTCTCCAGGCCTCTGCTTTATCTAGCACACCACAAGTAAGACTTCCAATGATCCTGTATCTGTCGGAAGATTGCTTTTAAGTGAACCCCCCAAATTTGTGGACAACAATGTGATTCTTGGAGCATTCCTAGCACCTGTTGATTGAGTAACATTCCGCTGCTTCTGAAATAATAGAATCCATGCTCAATGGAAGTTTTCAAAGCTCAAGTGCATATTACTTTCAATAAGTACTATTGAATTTAAAAGAAGAATGATAAGCTAAATCTTTTACTTTTACAATTGTTAATTCTGAAAAAGGCTCATCTGTAAAGAGAGAATGGAAGAATTCTTATGGAAATGTATAGCTAGAATAACCTCCTATAAAATAAATGCTAGTTAAGCAAAGGTCTGATGTCCGACATTAGGAGAAAAGGGACAGTTTTGTTCTCATACACATTGCTGTAAATCAGGAGACATTCCAAACAATTCAAGGTGGAGAGCATCTGATGGAATATGGCCAAAAGGAAGCATACAAGCATATGTTATCATTTCTACAATCATTTCTACATTTCTACAAAAATGATATATCATGTTATCCAGCAGGTGGGTTTGGTGCTATTTCACATGTTGTGCTTTGGACTCCACTTGTCGTGAAATCAAAGCTCCAGCTGATACAAGAGACATGCTTGCTTTTACAATAGTGTTTGTCAATTTGCTTAAAGATGCATTTCACAAGGTCCCTAGACACAAGAGTTTATACTGTAGTCATGTATCACACTATATATTCAGCTAAAATGCTTATTGCTGTTGTATTCCTGCTACATTTTGCTTCACACTGACATCATATACTGAAAGAGGTCCAATGTGCTGCTCAGAAATGAAGTAGGCATGAGACCAGCACTACAGATATGATCACACACCCATGCACATATACACATGTACACACACATACATACAGAGAATGCATGCACACGAAAATAGGAAAAACGACTCTGCAATTGCAAGAGTTACAATTTACCATGGAAGCCTCTACTTAATATTCCGCTTGATCTGCCAAGTTTATAGCCTGGCAAATCTGAATACAAATGTCGATGCAAATGAGGATTCATTATTCTTACATCGTCTTTGTGTTGAAGCTTAATGTAACTTGGTTCCTGTGGTTGCTCAGGGAATGTAGATTGCAAGACAGGGAAAAAAAAAAGCTTGACAAAAAGCAAAGAAGCAAATACGGTAAAGAAAAGTAGCAGTGATGGAAATTAATAGTAATAATAATAAAAGCTAAGATCTCAGACTGACAAAACATCAAGCTAATACAGTACATTCTCCCCCTATTTTCTCTTATAAGGTACATTTGCTAGCTATTAGCAGCAGAGAAGGAGTTAACTAAGCAAGACCAGTCTCCACAGAGTCAAAACATAACAATCCTTCTTTTACTGATTATACAATATTGTGCCCATTGTAAAGTCAGTGCCCCATTTATCAGGAAATTTCAACATTCTTTCGTAATTATAGAGCTCATCGTCTGGTAGAACCTGTGCATTTAGATCTGTAAGCAGATTATAAATGAATTTAAAGCCACCACCAGTTCTCCTTCTTTCATTATAAATTACTGCTGAATAATTCAGAATCACGTTAAGAAAACTACAGTACGATTAATAAACTACACATTGAAAATCACAATAGTTTAAATCACACATTTATTGCCCCATTTATAGCCCATCACAAGTAAGGGTTGAAAAGCATCAAATTAGAGAAAACATGAAATGCTGCAAAATTATAATTAGATCCTCCGTGCCACAGTACATTGTTCTGACGAATCTTTTGTACGGCTAGCTTATGCTCACGTATAAATACCTTCTCAGTAAATAAAAATGTACTGTAGGTTTGACTTTTAGAGAAGCTGTAAAGCTTAGCATACGCGATGATCCCAAAGTCAATGCTGTAAGGCTTGCTTCTTCATCCATAAATAAAGCACATTTGCATCCATTCAGTCAAATTAGCTCCATATAAAAAGGTGGTTATAATTAGCTCCTCTTTCAGGTTCACGGTTAAAACTCAAGCATGCCTGCCGTCTTGATTAAATCCACCATCGTCTTCCAATAGCTAGTGCTAATTCTTCCAAGGAAATATTCAGTAGAGGTGTTATTTTATCCTGCACTGCTGTTAGTTGTCTAATTTACGCCAAGTCCCTGCAGTGCTTTCCTTAAGCCATCCTCTTTGTCTTGCCTTTGAAATTTACCAAATCTTACAAGAAATCAATACTTAATTGATTATTCACTTTTCTGCAGCTTCAAACAGCAAGCACGCATAAGATCCTGGAGTAGTCACCCGATTTCCAATGCAGGAGGTTGCTTGGTGGCAGGGATCTGCAAGCATCCAACAGCAGGCATTCCATGAAGCTGTGCAGTGGCGTCTAGTGCCAGCATCCAATAAAGAAAACGAAGATACTCTAACGAAGCAGGAAAAGTTCCCATGCGAGACAGATCCATAGCAATGCTTTAAAGAGAGAGCTGAGGCTCCGACTCCCGGACGCAAGAACGCCGTCGTTCTCTTTTCAGCTACCTCTGTTTTTTGCTTCTCTTTTTCTTCCCATGGCACTGAAGTGGAATATCCAAAGTGCCACTGAACTCGGAGAACTCCACGCTGGAACAGGGGTGAGACTTGTGCCGTACCTCTGACATGGAATAAGGATGGCAAGCACGTAACATTACGAAATATAGGACAAATTCAGGCGAGAGAGAGAGAGGGAGAGCAAGAGACAGATGGCGGGTCTGGCGAGGAGCCAAAGCCAGTGAAATGAATTACATTGCTGAATAACTGTACACCATTGATTCTGCCACTTGTTGCTGCATGGCAAAAAAAGGGCCCTGACGTTGGCAGGGATCTCCTGGTGTGTCGCGCGCGCCGCAGACAACTTTTCGCACATAACTCACAACCCTGACACCGCGACGCTGCGACGGAGACTGCGGGGTGCGTGCATGTGTTTGTGTTGCATGAGGAAAAGTGCGTGCGTGCGTGTGTGCATGGGAGAGAGGAGCGCAGAGAAAGACGGAGGGTAGAGGGGTGGGTGCAAGCGCGCGCACGCGGGCGCGCGGCGGGGAAAACAATCACTGCAATCCAGCCATTTTGTTTAATGAAGAATGGAAGGCTGGCATTCAGAGACGTGGTTATGTGCCGCATATTAATGCGGCCTCCGCAGACGACGTCCTCCCCCTTTCTCCATGAGTGGCACAGGAGCTGAGGAGCAGCCACGGTGGGAGCCGGAGCTCGCGAGGCAGCACGTTGCCACCGCTGACCCCACGCGCGTGGCGCTCGCCGGGCGGCTGCCTCGCGGCCACGAAACGCGGGCGCCGCCGCTGCCGCATTGGGGTGCACAGGTACCTGGCGTCCATAAATGCTCCCTACCCAGCATGAAGGGAGACGTTGCAGGATGCCCGGGGGGCTATGGAAATCAAATACGATGTTTGAGTAGCACAATTTGAGGTACATTATGAAAAAAAAAAAAAAAAAGCCATTTGAATTGCCAATGAGGCGACACGTATCTGCATGCTAATTAGACCTGTGTCAAGCTTAGTCTGCCGGGTTGCGTTGATGGCTGGGAACGCGCCTGCAACGCGGCAGAGAGATTGTTTCTGCATAAATTATCAGCTTTGTCCTGCTGATCATTTTCTGCAAAACAAACACGAAATGCGAGATCAAAAGGCAATTCTGAAATTAAAATTATTGATTGATAAAGCCGAGATTCCAGAATCTAATTAGACGAGGCACAAACAAAAGCTGATATTATTACAGATTGTGCAGCAGCCAGCAGCCAGATTGTGCAAGGCTTGTAATTTATCTTTGTTTATGCAGCCAGGATATTAAAAATGTAATTAAAATGGTAAAATGATCTGATCAGAAATAGCCACCTAGTGGCAAGTATATTATTTTAAATGGATTATAAAAGCATTGATCTGTGCAAATAAAAGGTTTTTTTTTCATGACAAACATAGCAGCTCACTGAAACTTGCTGAGCAATTTGTCTTTTGCTAATAAGTTGTCTTTTGTGTTTTGTTCCACAGATAAGCAACATCATTTATAACCCTCATTTGCACACTAATAAACATTCTGTTATTACAGGTGGTGTTGGGAACATCTTTCATAAATTATGGCATATGAAAATGGGAGAAACAAATAAACCCTTTTCTAGACATGCACTGTATACATTTTGTAAAATTAGAATATTCATCTGACAGCAGCAGCACAAGTTGCTTATTAACTCACTCCATTGCTCTGTTTAAGGCATGAAACTGTAGAAATAATATCAATATGCAATTCAGATTCTTCCTTATCAAATTATATACAAAACACAGAGGGCCCAATTTACTAAGTCTATGCAGACTCGATTACTAAATTTCATGGTAATAAAGAGAGTCTTTGTGATTTATATGTTGTTTTTACTCTCATTTACAACCTTTCTAGAGTTGGCAAGTGGACTCCATTTGGAAGGAGTGGGCTGTTTAATTACATGTAATATGAAAATAAATTTTAATATCCCTTGGCCATCGAGAGCTATGGACAGCAAAACCACCAAAAGAAGCTCTGTCATATGTTAATGAAGCTAGAATATGAAAAAATAAAAACCCTATAAACAAATTTTCAAGAAAACATAGTCAGAAGCTTGTAAGTATGTCAGAAGGCTTAATTCATGTATTTCTTTTTGTTTGAGTATTTCCACATAAAGCCACTGTGGAAATGCTCAATTCCTTTTTAAGAAATTCACAATTTAGGGTCCTGTCAGCAGCTCTGGGGTCTTTTGTTAGGTGCACTTAAAATGCCAGATTAAATATTAATATGTGGTTAGAGTTGTGCTATTTTGCAAGCCCTGAAACCCTATTAGTAAATCATGATCTGGTGACTGATGCAAGAAATTTCAAGGCACCAAGAGTACAGATTGCCCATCAATCTGATGGATCACTAATTTTTAGTAAATCAGGCCCCTGGACTTTTAGCTGTAAGCAGATGGATGTTTCATTGTGACGGGAAAAGCAGTCCAACTAACAGAGCAATTTTCTGCACTGAACGTGTACCATAACAGGCAGAGTTGTTTTGCATAATCAGTAAGTTATTTGAATAAAAGTGTACATTTAATAGGTTGTGCATGATTGATGCTGTTCTTAGAAAGCAAAATTGCAGCTAGAAGAGAAAGCTTCATTATTTTTATCAAATCCTACTAGGATTTTGAACTCGATCCTTGGGGCTGTAGTGCCTTAGAAGGCCACCACATTACAACAACCAGAAGTGTCATGTACTTCCCTAGCCCTGCCATGGGGCTGCATCCCATCAATGGGGCTTGTTGTCCTACCTTGCAAAGGTAGAAAACACTCAATGAGGGATGTAGATAAAGCATTTAAGTGGTGAGGGGAAGTAGGGTAGGATCAGGTAGAGGAAAATAGCATCCAAGTGAAGGATAGGGAATAATCTGGCTGATAATACTGGAAATATGTTTAGATAATAAGCTCCTGCTGTAGAAAAGAAAGATCCTCCCTGACATATGGTATGCTTTGATATGTGGCTAAATTCCAGCCCATACCCTACTGTCTTGCTAAGCTCCTACAGGGAAAAAAATATCACACACACACAAAAATCACACCCTTCTTGTTGGCAAGATTTATTTCATACAGATGGACTCTGACTTTTAGTTCCTAATAAGATGGATGCAAGCATTTTTTTGAGGTGTTTACTAATTATTAACTGTTTTCATTGCTACAGATGCTAAAACAACATATGTTACCTCCCATTTCTTACTTCCATATGTTACCTCCCATATCTTTTTGCTTTCATAGGTTCTCTCTCTCAATTTTTAGCAGTCTGCTGGCACTTTCATGGAAATCACCATTAGAGAGAGACCTTTTCACACCTCTGCTAGTGCTGTTTCACAGACAATGACAAGTACTGTTCTGAAGACCGATTAGTCTTTCACATATGTGTATCTTTCTCAGTTCAGCCTCTTCAAAAAAACCTGCTGCAGTCTGGAGTTTAAAAGAATTTCCCCATCTTAATCAAAGAACGAACAAAATTAATGAATTCAAGTTTTCTCTAGGAGGAGTAGACTACAAATTCAAGCCTTTATGGTCAATATATTGAAAACTCAATATAAGGTTTACAATTTTTCAAAATAGTTCCAAGGTGTG
>JAVCKT010019445.1:0-17287 GCA_032273925.1 Rhynchotus rufescens | reverse complement strand
CTATTTGTGACTTTTTCTTTTTTTTTTTTTTTTCCTAGGTGTGTGTTTGGTGAGAGTGAGTTTTTTCTTGTTGTTGTTTGCTTTGTTTTCCTTTTTTTTTTTCTTTTTCTGGAGATGTTCTCTGTTCAGTGCCCCTTCCTAGTGGGGTGGTTCGTTCTGCCTGCTCTTCTGCTGTATTTGCATCCTCTGAAAAGCAGCCTATGAGGCTATGAACCCCTCTCTTTAGAGAGTTTATCAACAGAATTTGAGTTTAGAATTCAGTTTTGTGGAGTGTAGAGATAAATGGAACCTCTTCCCTCTAAGGAGGAGCTTTACGCTGCCTGTCATTTCCTCAGCCCTTCCTGTGCTGGCCAGTAATGCTCCTACGGGATACCCGTTCTGGCACTGCTGGCTTCTCTGCTGTGTGCTCCTGCTGTTGAAATCTGCTCGCGGTTTGCATGGCGCTCTGCATGCAGGCGCGCGAGGAGTGCGGTACCTCCCTTCCACCACAGGAAGTCTCTCCTGCATTGTGCAGTGTGCGTCATGTGACAGTCAGGTGTTTAATAACTAGGTAGCACGTTCTTTTTGCTTTAATTCAAAAGATGATCATCGCAGCAAAACCAATGGTAATATTAAAATACCAAAACTTATTTATCTCAGTGCTTATGAAAACCTAATTCTGAAAGAACTCTCCTAAAGTAATTTTGTACTTTCTTGTTCCAAAGAGTTTAATGTTATTCTCTGTTGTTACCAGTCCTTGCTGCGTTTTAGTGCATTTTGGGACAAATTAGTGGTATACCATGAAACAAGTCACTTTTGTTTCTTTCTGTTCAAATTACAGAATGCCTGGCCTAAGCTGTAGGTTCTACCAGCACAAATTTCCGGAGGTGGAAGATGTAGTGATGGTCAACGTTCGGTCCATTGCGGAAATGGGAGCTTATGTCAGCCTGCTGGAATACAACAACATCGAAGGCATGATCCTCCTTAGCGAACTCTCCAGGAGACGTATCCGGTCCATAAACAAACTCATCCGCATCGGAAGGAACGAATGCGTCGTGGTCATAAGGGTTGACAAAGAGAAAGGTATTGTGGGCTATTATGAGCAATGCCAAGCTTGAAATCATAAACAGAAATGCCTGTGAGCTGGACAGCTAGGTGTTCTTTTGTTTTCACTTGAGTTTTTGTTTTAAGGTACTCGGAACAAAATAGAGCATAATCTTACTATCTGCTTGTGATTGTTCTTCTGTGTATCCTTTGAGATTTAGGTTAATGAAGACCTCACATAAGTGTGAAGTGAGACTTTTTTTTTCAATGTTAGTGCAGCTTTCCTGAGTCTTAACTTGTGAGAAGAGTGACTTTTATCTGAGATAATGGGGAAAAAATACATATATATATATATATATATATTTTATATATATATATAGATAGATAGATATGTATTTTTATATATATATATGTATATATATATAAAATTTATTTTAAAAATGAGTATTTGGAGCTCACAGTGCATCCTGTGCCCTAAGACTTCGACCTTGACTATAAAATGGATGACAGTTATGTAATGATTGTATAATATGCATACTGCAAAAGGCTAAAAGTTGAGATTTATAATAAGGCGTTCACTTTGTCTCTTCCTGTCTTCTGAGTATTTGAATCTTTGGTTTTAAAGTTTCTGCATATATCTTTTATGTATACAACATATCTTTTTTTTCAGAACACTGTCCAGTGACATGTTTAAAATCTATATTCTTGTTCTTTTATGCTTTTTGTCTTGAAGCAACTTTTAGGTATGGTGGGATTTTTGTGGTTTTGGAGAGTAAAGTTTGCATAATTCTGATGCTTTCAAAATGTTTCCTTCTTCTAACAGGTTATATTGACTTGTCAAAAAGAAGAGTTTCTCCAGAGGAAGCAATCAAATGTGAAGACAAATTCACAAAATCGAAGACTGTGAGTTGCTTTGTGATCTTCAGGCCTTGTGATTTGCTCGGCTGGTTTCTTGAACAACAGAAATGCACAGACATAAGTTCATATAAACATAAACTGTTCTCATTACCACGTGTGCTCTAATATTCCTGTACCCATGCATGTATACAATTAGTTCATCTGTCCATGAATGCTCTGGTAAACTGCTGGGTTCATGGATGGACAAGTTGTTGACTGAAAACTTGCAGTGTAAAGGGTAATATTTCAGTGTTCAGAGATGCAAATACAGGTGTTGGCTTAAGATCCTGTGGACAAACATCACTGAAAAAAGCTTGCATTTGGTGTGCAGGGTTTGTGCTCCTGAGAGAAATATTTGCCATTGAGTATTACTTTTTTTATAACTTTTTTTCTTTCTATATCATAAGATGCAGTATTTAACAGTTCATTTTTCTATTATTTTTATAATGTACTGTGAAGATTCAAGTGCTACATTTGATGCTCTGTAAGCCCATAGAGCTTGGTATGTATTCTAAGTATACAGGAAGATTTGTATTTCAACATCCTACAACATCTGGAATCAAACACTTTATCCCTTTTTCATTTATTTTTGTTTATTTGGATCAACCTTTTGGGTTTGGACTTTAATCTGAAGGACTGAACTGTGTGTGGCATAAGCTCATAGTTAAGAGTTTGACATTATGTGAGTTAGAATAAGACATTCTCATTCCTCCATATTTATTTATTTTTGATCTGTTTATGTTCAAGGTTTACAGCATTCTTCGCCATGTTGCTGAGGTCTTAGAATACACTAAGGACGAGCAGCTGGAGAGTCTGTTCCAGAGAACTGCCTGGGTGTTCGACGACAAGTACAAAAGACCAGGATATGGTGCTTATGATGCATTCAAGCATGCAGTCTCGTAAGGACACTTTTTTACTCCTAGGAATTTACTTTGCTATTGCAGAGAAATACTTGCTGGACCAGATCCACCATAATGTTCATTTTTTCAAGTCAGTACATAGCGTGTGCTCATCGAGTAAGCTTAGTCAGCTTCTATTTCAGCCCTCCAGTTGTTTATTGTAGGGTTCTCTGATTGTTCAAGTGGAATTCCTCAGAAAAGAAGAGGTACTGACCTTAGTTTCTCTGTCAGAATTTGCCTGTTCTTAGTCTCAAGCAGATTTTTCCATGCATATCTAGCTCTGTGCCTGAACATATTTCTACCCACAGCTAGCTGCCAGTCTTCCACTCTTAGAAGCTGACTTTTTTTCTTTTCTAAAATCTATCAAAAGTTGGCTTGTAACTTCTGAAACCAACAATTCCAAACTTGAAGAGCGGAAGTGGGATTACTAGTCTAGAAATGGAATTATGAACAGAAAGACTTGGAAACTATGACAGGAAGGATCATGCATTGAGATGAATTGCTGCTTAACTGTTTATGAGGTCCAGTATTTCAGTTTGCTTTCCGAATTAAGCCATTTGCTTTCCCTCTAAAGATTCTCTCATGAAAAGCTGAATTGGCGATCCAAAATAAGAAAGATTTGAGAAATCTATTTTTTTACTTTTCTAATACGTAAACTCCTAAGAGATTAACTTCATTCTAACGCTAGGTGGCAATGATAGGGTTTTGTTACCAGTGTTCTAAAATCATTTCTGTACTGAGGAGAGAAATTGTATCATCACTGAGTTCTTGGTTCTCTTCTATAGAAGAAGACTGAAGAATTTGCTAATGGACAGCACTTTTATTTATTGCCGTTGTGCCATTGTGTTAAGCTGCCAAGGGAGAGCAGGACTATGTGCCTTCACAAGGTCCCTGAAGTACCTGCTGAAGACATGGCATGTCTACTGAAAACTAAGAATTTTACTTGCTGTTTCTTTTCTTACTGCTGAGGCTTAATGTTTTGGAGATTCAAACAGCAAGATCGTGTGGTGAAACTTAAATACATTTACACTTTACTAAGTAAAATATCTAAAATTTAATAGTCAATATCTGCTTGTTGAATGTGTGAGGAAAGTAGATCAGGAAAGTTTTAATGGGAGAACTTGACTGAGTAAGAGAAGAAACAGAATTTTCCTGTCCAGTTAAAAAAAAAAAAAAAGATCTGCCATATAAGATCGTATTTTTCAATATGTATATGCACATCATATTATTGGGTTCTGTTTGGCTGTCCCTTAGGTATATTTTGGGTTTTTTTTATTAGTAGCAAAGACCAGTCTCCAAAAGTGTCTCAGTTTTGGGGACACTTTGGTTTTTGTTTACTTGCTGATAGTACCGTAGGTGGTCTGGTGTCCTATTGCAGAAACCGTAAATCTCATCTTGGAAAAATGTAATCAGGACCTTTCTTCTCTCAAGCAACAGTTTGAATGTTCAGAAACTTTTGTTTGGGCAAGTCTGAATACCAGCTACTAGGCCAACAGGGAAAACTTGGGTGAGGTGCTTTTTGGTCATGCGCTTTGTTTCAGGGGCATTTTTGGATAAAAAATATATACAATACTTTAGTACAAGAGCTGCTGCTTCATATGGTTAAGCAGTAGAGGAATTTGCTACTGTGATCTCTGGATTTGAAGCTGGTAGCTTGTGATCTGAAAAACTTAGGTCCTTTAGCCAGGATTGTAGCCAACTGATGCATGTCTCTCTATGGTGCAGTTATTGTTAAAACCAGGTAAACCATATAATGGAATGGACATAGGTTATTTTATAGAAAGACAAAATTCATGCCTTTGATTAAAATGCTAGAATAATTCAAAAACCTCAGATTCATTGTGGACTTGTTTTCATGAAATATGGACTTATCTTCACTTTGGGTGAAATACCAAACAATTAGTTATCTTTCTCACTCTACCTGTAATTTGTATAGGGCGCTGGACAGAGATTATACTTGTTTGAAAGATTTAAACTGTGCATTCAAGGAACAGATTGCCTGAACAGTTTGCTTTGTTGATAAATGCTTCCATGGAAAAAAGTTTTGCAAATAGAGGTCTTCAATTTCTTCCATTGCTTAAATGGACTCTTAAGCAGTATCTCTGTCTTATTTGCCAGGATTATGCACAAGAATATTAAAATGTTATAACATGTTGATGTTACTACTCCAATTTGTACAACTTCTGTAACATTACTTTGTTTGGTTCAGAGACCCTGCAATCCTGGATAGTCTAGATTTGACAGAGGAAGAGAGACGTGTGTTGATTGACAATATTAACAGACGTCTGACACCACAAGCCGTGAAAATTCGAGCTGGTGAGTTCTTTTTTTGGACATTCATTTAACAGGTCTTGGCAGGAGTGTCAAGTTACTGTGTCTTGTAAGCTATAAATTCATCTAAACCTTGTGGCTAGTGGTGTCTGTATTAGAACAAGAGCACTCTTTCAGAATTAAGACACTGTAATCAAGTTGATTGCCAAGTGCTTGTATGGCTCTTTTCTCAAACTTCAGGGTATTCTCTTTGGCCTTCTTTCCTCCTCCCCCAATGGCATATTCTTTGGGACACAAAGTAGTTGTCATAATATATAATGTAGTCCTGATACACAAGCAGTTTAAATATTTCATAGTCCAAATAATCCAAATCCAAAATATTCTTTAACCTTTTTGCGTTGTTGAATGCAAAGCATTAAATTCTTTGGTTCCCTGACAGGATGACTGATCAGCATTGGCATGACTAGAAGTATGAAAACATCAGTGGGTGAAAATAGTTCTGAGTTTGCTCTGGGTGTATTCCCAGCTGGTTGATTGCAAAACATTCAGCAAGATATATTATCTCAAGCCCAGCACCTCACTGATATGCTCGTATAGTTTGAGCTGTTTTGTCTCTTGTTAGCACAGTGTAGGCAAAGAAAGCATGTGACTCTCTGCACTGCTTAGGAAGATGAACTTGGAAAGTGTGAGTGTGGTCTTGCAGCCACTGAACAGGCTTCAGAGCACCCTGGCCATCAAACAGATCCTCAGTATAGGAAAGTCATGTCTTTGAGTGGTATAGGAAACTGCCTCTTCTCTGCTAGTGCATTTTGATGAGCATTAGCACTTACTCCTGTGGAGAGGAGGGAAGAAATGAGAATCTATAACCACATGACAGGCAAATGAAGAAAAGAATGCAGAAAGGTAATTAAAAGTGCTTCTCTATTATTGTAGTATTAGGCCCCATATCGATTAAAATCAATTTCAAGTGTGGAAGTAGAATTTGAGAGGCATGCAGCCTGACCTTGCTAAAATAAATATCATTTGTTTAGTTTTGAAAATAAAGTTACCTGAAGAACCTATTCTTTCATTTAGTATATCTTGCCTGTTTTATTAAAATTCTCTAAGCTGCTTTTCATTTTGTCTTTAGAGGAGTTAGAGGAACTTTCTGTTGGCTAACAGCCCCATCACAAGGCTAAGGAGATTCTTTTCTGTGGATTTACCTGTGATAGCTGAGAATTAGAAGGTTATTGTCACTTTGAGTGAGACTAATCCTTATGTGTAAAACCCTTGCACCATTGCTGCATTGTCAAACAAATCTTCCTTTTGACTAATCAGGAAATAATAGATAAAACCAGCAGCATGAGTTTGTGCTTTCACTTTCAAAAACCTATAAAAATATAGATTAATTATTTGAAGTTTGTAGTAATAAAACTTATCCTTCATTTCTCCCACTTGCGGAAAATCATCCCTAAGGCGATGCCTCTGACATAAGTTGATAGAATTCCTTGATTTTTGTGGTTGTGCACTTCCAAAATTTAACTTTTCTGAATAATTCTTTCATTTTCTTTTCATTTTACTGCTTTTATATCTTCTCTCCGTATAAAATACAACTTAATTTCAATTGGATTTGTTGGAGAATGTAGAAAGCAGAGTGCATAAGGGTATATAATTTCATGTTCTGTATTTTTAAAGCATTGTGTAAGATATTCATTTAGAGAATTTAGTAAGACTTCAGGGACCTCAAGTTATTAATTTTGTAAATTGAAATACTTCTGCAGTTCTAGAAGAGACTGAAGCTGGTTTTGTAGGTGAATATTTGTTGCTAAAAAGCTTTATGAAAGTTTAACTAAAAAGCTTTAAAGTTTATGCAGGTTTTGATAGCTTTATACCTGTGAGTTTTGGGTGGGGTTTTTTGTCTGTCTTATTTGTCTGTCTGTTTGTCTGTCTTAGACATTGAGGTTGCCTGTTACGGCTATGAAGGCATAGATGCAGTGAAAGAAGCCTTGAGAGCAGGCTTGAACTGTTCCACGGAGAACATGCCCATTAAAGTAAGTGTCCATCTTACATTAAAACCAAAAGCAAAGCTGTCTGCTTCTTCCCCTAGTTACTATTAACTTGCAGTTGCAACTGCTACAGTCAAAAGTTGTTCACACGTTTCCTGCTTCTTCTGTATAATGTGTATGTAACACATGTCACTTCCACTGAGTAGTGGCAGTTGTTTCGATGACTCAGCTCAGGCTTCTCAAGTTAAGAAGTTGTTTTTATTCTGGTTACTTATCCAGTTCTTTTAGAAAAACACATACTAGTTATCACAGCCATAACTATTGGCAACATTATGTGATGGGCCACTTTACTGATCTGCAAAGTGTTTCCTCCACTTTATGTTATATATAAATTTGTTATATTCTGCATATTTTTCTAAATAAATATACTATGTAAAAATACTTTTTAAAAAACTTCCCTATGTGAGAAATCTTTTGGGCTGTCAAACTTTTTTTTAGTTCATTTATGCTTCTGGAAAGGTGTTTTGTAATGGCAAAATGTTCTTCTGGATTATAATTCAAAACAATGCTGTTCACTTATGGTATTTTTGGGCTTATAGGTTTTTTTTGTTTTGCTGTTGTTACTGAGTTTACTTTTTTTTCCCTGTTTTATTCCTTCCCTACAATTTGATAGATTAATCTAATAGCTCCTCCTCGTTATGTGATGACGACTACGACGCTGGAGAGAACTGAAGGGCTGTCTGTTCTGAATCAAGCTATGGCCGTCATTAAAGAAAAAATTGAGGAGAAGAGAGGCGTCTTCAATGTGCAGATGGAAGTAAGAACACATTGCATTCTGAAATGTGTCTCCCTTCTTTCTCCCTGCTTCTGCCAATAGTTTTAGAATAGAGCAAAATGAGTAGTGCTAAAAGACATTTTAGCAAAAATAAACCTGAACTTCTCATTCAGTAAACAAATGGCCAAACTTTCTAATTTTGTCTGTTGCATGACTTTATTTAACTTCTTGCTATTGATGTAGGATCAGAGCATCCAACTTTTTTTTTTTTTTCCTTCTTTTAACCTTGGAAAAAAAAAGTAACGTTTATTGATGACTTTTTGTGTGTGTTTTTTCCACAGCCAAAGGTGGTTACTGACACAGATGAGACTGAGCTTGCAAGGCAACTGGAAAGACTGGAAAGGGAAAATGCTGAAGTAGATGGGGATGATGATGCTGAGGAAATGGAAGCCAAAACTGAAGACTAAATGTTCTGGAATATTTAGAAGAGAGAGAGCATATGAAAAAATTCAACATCCCATTTCAAACGCCCTGGACCAAATGTTTCCAGTATTGAAAACTTGAAAAGCTTTCAATACTTTTCCAGTATTGAAAAGCAAATACATCAAGTATTTTACTGTTATAAAACAAGAACAATATATGAAATTCTCTCCTAAACAACATTTGCTCTCATGCAGGAACTTATGCAAATTTAGTCAAGGGAAGGTGCCTAGCTGCATTCAAGGCCAGAGAGGGGCCACAGACCCAAACTTAACACTTCCATTTGTAATAATTCCAAATTGAATACAACAGCTCAGTGCATCTGGGAGGTTTTTCTGAGATGACAAAAAAGGGGCAAGCTGAACAGTTCCATACACAATGTATTCAAACAAATATTCAATAAATTTCTGGGCTATATAACTTCAAGCTTTTTTCTTTCTTATTACATGGAGTAGTATGATTGTAAAACCAGACAGAGAATGATTAGTGCACAATTTCTTTTTAAAATGGAAAATACTTGAATGTATCATCACAAAGTATGCAAGCAAACCTTTTATTCTTTCTCAAGTTACTATCTTAGAAGTTATGAGCAATAGCCTTGTCATGATTTGAATTGGTTTCTCTACCAGGTGTTTGCTGCTGCTAATTGCACTGCCGCGAATTTCAGGTTTCCATTTATCAGCTCTTTTGAACCGTTATACTCCATATTTGTCCATTCCTCAAAATAATTAAACACATATATGATATGCCGAGAAAAGGGTACAAAAATTGAAAAGCTTCCCCCTGCCCTCTACACCAGCCTCATGCAGTAAACAAGGTATTGAAGAGGAGCAACTCCTGCCCTTAAGTAAATGGTATAGTCGAGCTGTTCTGGTTGGGCTCTTCTCTTAGAGTTAGTGGGTTAACAGGTGACTGTCGTTTCTGTCAGCAACTTAGGCAGAAGGTAGTAAGCATGTTCAGAAGCTACAGGAACTCCTCTAGCTCGAGCCTCAGTCCACTGCTGACTGTTCTGCATCAGTTCTGAGTAGATGGAAAAAATGACTGAGGCAGCAAGGCTGCTAGCGAAGCAGCTTAAGGTAAGTGCATTTCAATCACTCAGCACCCTGGCAGATGAGCATCCTTCTGTTTCCTGGGCAAATTGTAACCAATAAGAAGAAACCACTGGATATTCCCCATCTAGGAGGAGGAGGCAAGAAGGAAGCTTCAAGGAGCTTCAGGAGGCAAGAAGGAGCTTCAACATGGTTTCTTCGAGGCGTCTTAGGCAGCTAAGTCCTGAAGTTAGTGCTGAATCTGTGAAACCTGTGCTGGGCCTTGGTTGCACTGCAGTGGCTGTCAGTTGCTTAGAACTCTTCAGAATTTTATGTTTTGAGTATTCCTTATATCTCAAAAGATCAATTTTTTATTTTTGGACCGATGTTTTCCCCAGGCTAAAACAAGTAGTGGAATGGGGAAGCAGTCCTGTGGCTATCTCTGTAGAGGCAGAGGTTACTGTAGGTCCAGTAACTACCTCTGTGGGAGGTAGTGGATTCCTGGTCTTCGTTAGCAACTCGGCCATTCACTAACTTGCAGTTCCAAGGCCAACAGCTCCACTCGTACTTGTGTAGTCAACTAAAGGGAAAAGTACAGGCTAACTGTGGACAGAACTTGGCTTGGAGTCTCCTACTTTGGAGATCTTCACAGCCCAACTGCATGGACCCTGTGCCACATGCCCTAATGGTCTTTGGGGGTAAACTAGGTGATCTTCAGATGTTGCTTTCAACCTCAGCCATTCTGTGATTAATCAATTAAATTTCATATCCCAGACTAATTTGCTAAGATCAGCAGCTTGAAAAGAGCTTAACTTTTTAGAGCTCCCTCGATCCCAGTGTGTTTGGGAGTGCATCACTCTTCCTTGGAGACCCTCTCAAGGCCAGAACCTGCCTTCCCAGTACATGCACTAGCCCCACAGTTCAGATTTCCCTACGTACCCTGTCAGATCTGCGTGTGCTTCATCCCTGGGGGCAATACCCATAGGGATAGTTTGTTAGCCTTGAATGACCTTTGTGGAATGAGAAAGGAGAAGGGATTTGAGTGTGTATGTGCATGCACGCACATAGTTGAAAGCACTGAAGGAATAAAATGATTCCAGATTATGAAAAATAGTCAATTGAGAAGCAATCCTTTTCCTGGACTCTTTCTCTAACAAGCTTCATTTCTTAGGCAACTTTTGTAGAGCAAGGTCCACTTCTGCCTCGCTGCTCAGCAGCAGTTGGACACCGCAGCTCGTCCCTGCTCGCAGTAGCTCTGCTGAGGCGCTTCTGAGGTTGTGGGTGGTCTGCACGCCGGAGAGCAGGAGCTCGCTCCGGTCCTCCGCAGGGACGGGCTCTTGTGCAAGTCTGAGATCGCTGTCTGAGCGAGAGCCCCTGCAAGCTTCTGCCTGTCCTCACTAGCACAAAGTTATGCTACCCACCTTGTTAGGAGCTGCCTGCAGTAGCAAGTTGAAGGGTGAAGTTAAATCTCAAATACCGTATGCTGCAGGACTGTGTTCTTGGAGTTTTCTATATAAAGAGCTGGGAAACGAGCACATTAGTCCTATTTTGCCTACCTAGATACACTGTATTTTGCCTTGATGCAGCATTGCTAAACTTGTTGTCCTGCTCTTGTGAGTATTTCACATATTATTAGCTCTTCCCTAAAGTTTAACATTGTTGGGGCAGTGCTGGTATGGTAGAAGGAAGCATTTAATTCAGAGGTACAGAGCATGTGGTGAGCTGAAATTGCTGTTTTCTTTTTCTACCGACTACATCCCTTTTTCCTCAAGGTGCTGCTTCTGAGTGCATACTTTTATTTATACAGCACTAAATGCCTTCTTCAGTGCCTTTCTCCCTCCACATTCAAAGTCTGAAAAGTAGCATAAAGATAAGTTTGTTTGTTCCTTTTCCTCAGTACCTGGAAGCGTGACCAGTAATTTGATCCCATGTTCAAGGACTGAGGGGAGATGCTTGAGTCAACTTGTCTGAAGAACTCTGGACTCTCCGCATAGCAACAAGAGCTGTTGTTTACTCGTTATCCTCCACGTTGTGTTTCTTACCAACCTGTGGCTTTAACCACAAATATCACCTTACTTTTGATGCAAGTCAGGAAACGCTAACAGCACAGGCAAGGCTCTGAACACCAGCTCTGCCTGAAATGTTGTTGGCTTGACTGGCTTGTTTCATGGAGACTCAACAAAAGGGATTTATTACAGCTAAAATTTACAAAAATGAGTGACTGAAATGAGGCTACTAATCTCAGGTACAGAAAAGGCACTTTGTGTTTCAGTGGGTCTCAAGAGTTTCAAGCAATCAGTACAGGGTGTTCTCTGATTAAACTTTTTCAAGAAGCTTTAGCAGCTTTTAGAAACAAAAGTTGCTTTGATGTCGATTTAGGTTCCTAGGTTTAAACAGGTATATTTGAATCTCGTGGCTTGTATCTCCAGGGGCCACTGAAAGTGGAGTGGGCTTTGAGACTTTGACGTTTTTTAGGTAAAAAAATTTTCTGGCAAACAAAAATATATTTTAAATCTTGTGATTTTTCCCTTTTAATCATTCTGCTTTACACTCACAGTGGTGTGTTCTGTAGTGCCCCATAGGGTCTGCTTAATACAGGAGAAATTTCTTGCCGTGTGGCTGAGTGGGCTGAAGGTTTGATGGATGCAGCTTTATACATTTATGCCTCCGCTCCCATGCGAGATGTGCGTCTCATCGAGTTTGTCATTGTGTGGCTGCCTATTCTCTCGGCTTGCTCACCCAGCGGTGCTTTGTTACTATACTGAATTCTGTCTGATTCTTTTGAAATCCTCCCTAAACTTCCCTTGTTTTACTTCCCCGAGGGCAGGTGCTGTGTCAGAGCCAGTTCAATGTTTAACTAATGTCTCATAAGTGGGATGAAAGGGAGGAGAAAACAAAAAAAAAAAAATTAAAAAAAAAAAAGGGAGAGTACGTCAGGGCTGAGGAGGAGGGTGGTGGGGAAAAATGAGCTTACTTAACGCGGGCGCGCGCACGGGGCCGGGCTGCAAGGGCTGGGACGCGTCTCGGCGGCGCTGGGCTGCCCCGCGCGCTGGCCGCGATGCAGGAGGCCGGCGGGGTGCTCAAGGAGGGCTTCCTTGTCAAGAGGGTGAGTGCTCTCCGGGCTGGGAAGGTTGAACGCGGTGCCTGGCTTCGTTCCTGCGACCCTGCGCGCGGCCGGGCGCGCGGCGCCGGGAGGCCATCGGGGAGAAGCCTCGGAGGAGGCCAGCGGTGCTGGGGGACGAGGTCCGGAGTGGAACCTGGAACACCAGGTATCCTGGTTTCCCTGCCCAAGGGTTTGCCTGCAGAGAAGTGGATTAGCTATCACAGTGAGTCATTGCAAAGGCAATATGTGTGCGCAGCAACCCGGGCCACACATCTCTAAAGAGCCCATAAAACATGTGGTAAGTGAGCACGTGGCACCAGCGGCAGCAGCCATGGGAGGACGGTGAGGAGGAGGCTGTTCTGGAGGGCTCTCCTCTCACCCTGTATCTCCTGCAGGGCCCAGCAGAGCTGGGTTGCTCAGTTCACAGGAGCGCACGGGGAACAGGGCACCCTCTGAGGGGATTAGAGCAATGCTAACCATAGAAATGTATTTGTGATAACTTGTTTCTTCCATAGCCTTCACGCTCATCTGTGAGAAATTTTCAGTCAAAATATGGAGAAAACAACCAAAAGACAACAAGATTTCAGCCCTTCCCACCACCTAACCCCATAGGACCAGCACATAGCTGGGACTCAAGTGCAACTTAACTGGTGCAATAAACTGCTTCTAGTGACAAGATGCTGTCTTTTAACACCAGCAACTAACGTGGTCTTTAGCTGTGCTCAAAAAATGTTATTACAAGGGTAGCTCAGAGCTCCACCACGCCTGGGGAAATGCCTTTCCTGGGACGTGGCAGCGCTTGAGGCGCTAGCGCAGAGGTAACCTTGGCCAGGAGCAATCCATGCAAGAGGCCCCACGTGGAGCCAAGCAAGCGGAGCAGCCCCAGGTAAACTGTGCAAGAGACAGGAAAAGGTAAAATATAAGTTGCCGCCTCCTGGAACAGAAGGCAACTTCAAGGGGGAAAGAAAAGGGCCACAACAAAGAGTATATTCAGAGGAAAAGCAGCCAATAGCACTCACAGCAGGTGAGGAAGAGCGTGAGGAAGATGAAGAGAGTAAGATCAAGCTAGATAAATTGTATTTAGTATAGACTAGAAGACATCAGATTTAAAATGACCTGGGTTTAATTGAACTTGACGGCCCCAGGTTTTCTTGGAAACTGCTGGTTTTGCCCCTTGCTCACCGAGAACTAACGAGCTCTGGTTCCTGCCACAGCCGGACCCCGCGCGTTCCTGCCTTCCCGCTGCCCGCACCCCGCTCCAGGTGTCAAAGCGGCCGTGCCGAGCGCCGTGCTCCTCACTGCTGGCTGCAGTGCCCTGTGCCCCATGGCAGTGCCGGGCGGCAGCCGGGCCAGCGGGGCGGGAGCGGGAGCAGGAGCGGGAGCAGGATCAGACCTGCCAGTGCCAGCCCTCGCCCGCCGGGTTCTGCCCTACCACCGGGTGGGAAACAGCTGCTGGCTGGCGTCATTCATAAAGAGGCAGGGAAAAAGAGGATTTATTGTATTCTGGTATAAGCCAGCAGGCGTTTGACTGTGCACAGCTTGCCTTTAGTCTTTTGCCATTAGAGACAGAAAATGGGCACGGGGAATTTCGGTGCAGGAGACTGGAAGGAGGTGTGAGAGAAATAAAACACGGTCATTTCTCTGATGCTTCTGTTAAGAACAGCTGTGTGGATTTCTTCCCCTCCAGGGACATATTGTTCACAACTGGAAAGTGAGATGGTTCGTCCTGCTTCAGGATAAGCTGCTGTATTATAAACTCGAAGGAGGCAAGAAGGAGCCTTCTCCAAAGGGCAGGATCCTTTTGGATGGCTGCACCATTACTTGTCCGTGCCTGGAATATGAGAACAGACCGGTATAGCTGGCGAAAGATATCCCTCCTCTGTGACCCCTCTCTAACTTCCCCCTAGTCTTTTCCTCTTCTCCCTCCTCCTTTGACTTCTGTGTCTGTATCACCGGGGTATGTTTTTCCAGGGGTGTGTTAGTGGTGCCCCCAGGTGTAGCCGTGAATGCTCTCCTCGTGTTTTTGCAAACCGGGGGCACAGCCGTTAACACAGCACAGAAAAGCACCAGCCCGGCAGCGAGTGGTGGGAGGCCGTGGACAGCCCAGCTGAACCTGAGGGCACTGGGAAGAGCAGGAGAGAGGTGGCTGCCTTGTCTCCCCTCGTGGTGGCCCCTAAGCCATACCCATGGCCAGCTCCCAGTCTAGCAGCTGGATTGGGCTCCCTCCTCCTCCTCCAGTGGGGCTTTGCTGCTCTGGAAATGTTTTCAGCACAGGGAGTCTGTAGGGAACGTGCCTCCCATGCTGCTCTGGTGGCCATCTGGTCGCAGCAGCAGCACCCAAACAGGGTGCAAGGGCAACAGCTCTGTAAAATGCTCACTATTCCAGCACTTTGCTTAGCAGAATGGCCCTAGGGAGAGTTTTTCGCTGTTGCGAGCCTAGAGAAGGCCTGGAAAATGTGAAAAGCTCCACTGTCAGTATCAGACTCCTATGTGATCAAGTGTCTGGGCAGTCTGCTCTCCTGAATACCACTAGTTTCATGCTTACTAACTGTTTGGAACTAGAAAAGCAAAGACTGGGAAAAATATAAAGAAAAGCAACAACAACAAATAGCTACACACTGCTTGGTCCTGCCTTGGTGGGATGGCAACCCTCCCCTCACTTGTCCCACCTGACTAGGGCTAAAAGAAGCAAAATGTGAATAGTATGAGTTAATCATTGTGGTTGCTCTGTGTTTCTCTCTCCACAGCTACTTATTAAACTGAGGACAAAAACCAACACAGACTATTTCCTTGAGTGTTGCTCCAGAGAGGAGCGAGACTCCTGGGCTCTGGACATTACTGGAGCTATTCACGCTGGCCACCCCGTGCAGGTGCAAGAGCTTCACAGGAAGAAGAACTCCTTCAAGCTGCTGGCGAACATCAGCCTCTAGTAAGTGCAAATGCCCTCTCCTCCTGCTACTGCTGCAGTCTGCACAGCGCCCAAGCTGGGGAGAGGCTCAGGGGGAGCCCCTCACTGCCCGCACTGGCTCGCTCATGGTCCTGGTGTTTTCCTGGATGCGGGAGTACCCTTTTTCCTGGCCATGGTGTTGTTCTGGGTGCACAGTTCCTCGCGGCTGGGCTGAGGTTACCCTAGTCCTGCTGCAGAGCTGTTCCCACCAGGGCGATATCTCCGCTCCGAGGCCATAACGTCAGGGAGAGGCTCGTGGGTGACTCTGTTGACGCTGCACTGGTGAGCGTTCAGAGCTGACAGGCAAAACCCAGGCAAGGATTTTCAGGGCGTGTGATGCTAAACAAGAGGAAACTGGGAACTGACTAAGGAAAATGAGGTGAATTTGAGCTGAGTTGAGGAGATAGATGGAAGCTGACTCTAGCTCGGGTGAAGTGCTTGGAAATGAGACGTGCTTAGTGAGGCATCTTGTTTAGCACTCCGCGCTGGAAGAATCGAGCTCTCCTATTCCATACTCAGGAGGAGGCCTCAGGAGAGTCCTGTGGTCCATAAAGCATATCCCCTGGCTTTATGTTAATGATCACTGTCATTTCAGTCACAGACAGAAGTACATGACAGCTTCTGCCTGTCTTTCCCTTCAGGTAACACTGCCCTCCCTACTCTTTTGCAGCCAAATAGTGGACAAAATGCATGATAGCAGCAGTGGAATTAAGCTGACCCCCAACATGGAGCAAGGCAACAGATACAAAGAGACCTTTACAGGTACAATGTGCTGCGGACAAGCATTTCCCCCCAACCGATGTGCCACGTTGCACCCTTGTCACGGAAGAGCTCGTTGTCTCGGCCTGAGCTGCCTTCTCCCTGCAGGTTCTGCCGTGGTGGACTGGCTCATCTCCAACAGCTTTGCGGTGTCGCGGTTCGAGGCCGTCACCTTGGCCTCCATGCTCATGGAGGAGAACTTCGTCAAGGCCGTGGGAGCCCGCAGCATCGAGGCCACGCGCTACAGCGACCTGTCGGAGCAGTTCCTCGATGACTCCACCGCGCTGTACATGTTTGTAAGCGAAATGGCCGCCAGCGGAGGCGTCTCCCATGCCCGTGGCCAGGCACTTGGGTTTGGGCCGTGGTAAAGCGGATGCCCACGGCGTGCACATGCGTGTGGTGAAGAAAGCATTAAAGGAGAAGCTGTGGGATTTTAATAGTATAGGGCTTGTACCTTTGCTGGAGACAGATAACTACAGGGATGTGGAGGGATCTACGGGTTAGATAACCAGATATTAAAAGTGGTGCAGCCCTCAGCACTGCTACGTCTACATTTAATGGGCACCAAGCTGTAGCTCTGCTAAAAGCCAAGGGCACCATGCATGGGTGGTGAATTACAAGTAATTCATTGCTTGTAAATCTCAAAACTGCTGTCCTGGGCACCAGGGCTAGACTAGTCTTCTTTCAGAAAATAAAATAGCTAAAAACAGCTCCAGGGAAGATAAAATCGAGTGGAAGTTTGCATTTAGAAGTAAGTTTAGATTATTTAAAAGTGCAATTGTCTTTTCTCCATTTGTAGGCTGAGAGCTATAAGAAAAAGATCACTTCCAAGGAAGACCTGCAGTTTAACATCAGTGAATTAAGTGGCACAATTGTGAAGCAAGGCTATTTAGTGAAACAGGTAAATACAGTCCATGAACCTTTGTTGTGGAAGAAGAAATATGACAGCTGTTAAGGTTGCATGAAGAATAAATGTCGGTTATAGGAGCATTGCTGGAGAATTTTGGCCAACAGAAAAGGGAGAACTCTCTTGTCAACATTGCTATCAGATATAATATTTTGAAGAGGATCTAGTCATAAAGTGAAGGATGCTAATCAAACAGCCCTGGGAGTTGTAAAG
>JAVCKT010019442.1:7653-18781 GCA_032273925.1 Rhynchotus rufescens | reverse complement strand
TGCGCTTCTCAAGTAGGTGTGGGCGTGCGGGCGCTGCGGAGTGCGCCGAGTGTCCCTGGGCTTCTGTGGAGAGTGTTCTCGCCTAGCCCCACTGATCCGCAGCCGCGTTCAGGCCCTCGGCTGCTTGGCCTCCGTGGCGCTGGGTGTGCGCTGGAACCCTTTGGAAAACCGCGTCTGGGTCGTTTGGGACCTGTGCGCCTTACGTGGTCCCAGCCCGGAGTGCCGTGTCCTTGGGTCCCACGCGCGGCGAGGCAGCGTGGGCCGGAGCTGCCAGGGCCCACGGGACACGGGACGCAGCGGCTGCGCCCTCACGCAGATGGAGCCTGCGGAGCACGGCATCCTCCTCGGTACGGAGAGGAGCGCGACGGCCCTCCTGCTGCCTCCCCGCGTCCCCGAACCAGCAGGCTGAGCCCCAGGCAGCCCGACTGACATTAGATCGAGCCCTTTTCGAAATCCATGTAGTTATTTACCTGCTCCTTTGTTTAACTTCCTTTCTTACGTGGATTTTAAAAGCAGTGTCCAAAGATTTTGGTGTGCCGTGAACAAGGTCTCGTAGTTTCTTTTAAAATGGACGTTTGTTTGCCATAGATGAGCCTTGCTGTAGCATGAAATGTCGTGGAGTTTTGTGCCAAGAAAAGCAAAAAGGATTTGGAAGACGCGGTAGATAATGGTGTCTGCTTCCTGGGGTGCTGAAAAGGTAGCAGTTGATGGATTGCTTGCCTTCTCACTTATTTATTTTTAATTTAAAGTTAAGTATGAGGTTTACTGGTTCTCCAAGTAGCAAGATACAGCTTGCATAGTTATATAAAGTTTTTTAAAATGTAGGTACCGGTTTAAGTACATATTCACTATATTTGTAATGACAGATTTGTGTAGGTTAGCTTTGTATTTTAAGAGTGATGTGAAAATGATGATACTAAACCACTTGGAGGAAGTCTCTCAGGCTGTGTATTGCTCTATATAACACAGAACTCCTACAGCTTTCCAAGGGATGCGGCACACGGATTCATTACAGGGGGTAAGAGGGATTGAATGGGCGCCGCCGTCACAGAAGGGGGCCAGGAGCAGATAGTGGTGCCAGCGCGGCTCTCCCTGTATCCAGGCTTGCCGAGGGGAACCAGCCGGCTCTGTGCAGAGCCCTGGAGAAGGAAACCAAGGGGCCAGGGGCAGCCTCCCTTCCTGCCCGGGTTGTGGCTGGTGGCTCTTAGGGCGAGGAGGAGCTCTGCTTGCCGCAGCAGGAAGCTCCTGGCGTGCGGAGCCGCAGGGCTGAGCGGAGCTGGGCAGGCAGCGGGACGTGCCGGCGGACAAGGGAGGCGAGTGTCCCGTGCCGGGTGCGGAGCCTGGCGCTGCTCCCCGCGCGGCTGGCGGAGCCGTGCGCGCTCCTCCGGCCACGGTCAGCCTGTGCTGGGGCCGGCCCTCCCTGTCCTCGCTGGCTTCCGCACGTCAGAGACGCTGGAGTATCTGGATGCTGGTGAGTGCTTAGAGCTCGTTTCCACTGTTGATATTCCCAAAATGCATCATGTTGCCTCCAAGGGAAGGGGGGACAGAGGCCCGTGCGTCGCCGTGCTCGCAGCGAGCGTTTCTGGGCTCGTGGAGACCCCGCACCAGCCTTGTTGTTGTGCGATAGCGTCGCGTGCGCGTCGGTGCTGCCGCCTCCGCTGCCGACTGCGCGAGCGCCCCTGGCCACGGTGAAGTCATCGAGTCCCGCGCGTTAAAGGGAGCGCCGAGGATTCCCTCCTGCAGCTCTGCATCGCGAGCGCTCCAAGGCTGCGGTGGAGTGACCGATCCTCTCGGACGTGGTCAGAATGGTCCCTGTTCTGAAAGGTGGCTATAGCTGGAAACAAATGCGGAATGTTACCTGCCGTGTTGTGTTACAAGTGCATGGTTTGTGAGACTGAAATTTTAAATCATGTATTTCTTCCTTGCCGCTGTTGTAGTAGGCGTGGTGAATAAATATCACTCAAATAAGTGCAGGAGGTAGGGAAATAAATTCCAGTTCGTGGTTGTGATCATGCTTCTGCAATATATGAAGGGAAGAACAACAGCAAAGATTTATTTATGGTTATGGGTATTACCAGCTTAGAATTTTTCCAGTGACATCTGTTGCTAAACTGGAATCGATTGGCTTGATGGAGCACTTTCCAGGAGCACATCAGTTAAGGCAGCTTCTAAATTCACTGCTGTTCACGCTCAGTGTGGGGAAAGGAAGTATCCTGATTAGCACGAAGGACAGGCGCTTCTTTACATACTATAAAAGGCTCTGGGTTGACAGAAGCTGTGAGTAGGTGCATTTTAAGAAGCATATTGGTCATATGTGACTGAATAATCTGATATGTTTTTCTCCTTGCAATAGGATTTTCCAAAATGGAGAGAAAAATGGGGTATTTTTCAGTGTAATTTTAAGGTGTTGCTAGCTGGCAGTGCATTTAAAAGTGAACAAAGTATTACTAATCTGGCTCAAGAGTGTTCTAGTATAATTTGCTTCATTTGCTGTAACAGATCAGCAATGCTTTTTGTGGAAAGAAATGATGTCCCTTCAACTTTTTCTGTTCTATTGGAGCTATTCCCTTTTTGCCATTATAACTGTTGTTGATGACGCAGTAGCGCTAACTATTAACAGCGTTTCTCCTTTTATAAAAAAGTGTTTGTAGCCCTTTGGACATCCCGTGTCAGAGGGGTACCCCAAGCTTTGCTGGATGTCAGTGGGTGGACTCGCTGGCCTCTGCAGCCACCAGTCCCTGGGGATTTCCCTCTGGAGAGAATGAGCTCTCTCCTCAGGCTGGGTTTGCTGGATACATTAGCACATTATACCCCCAAGTCAGCATCCAGAGATATAAAGCTGGGGTGAGGAGGATAACAGCAGATATAATTGTGCTCTTAGGTTCACATAGCGTTTCCTGAACTAGCGTTTTCTGAAGTAACGTTTTCCTACTTGTTGTTCTCTGGAAACTGGGAAGACGCTTGTGCTGCGGGCACTGGCTCATGCCACTGAGCAGCGGTGCAGGTGACTGGAAATGGAAGCGTCAACAGATGTCTTAAGTCGGGAGGGATCATTTACCAGTAAAATAGACACTGGAAATAAGAAACCCTGCGTCATCTTGCTGCCCGCTCCCCTTGTCCTTGTCTATGAAGAGCTTCGAGAGTGGTGTGAGACAGGAGCAGGTTACAGCAGCAAGGCAGAGTGCAGCTCTGTGATTGGGAAATAGGAGTGAAGCCAGAGCGAGCGCCATGCGAGTGAGCTGGGAGCGCACAGTGTACGTACAGCCCAGGCGCTTCCCTCGGGAAGGAGGTGTTGCGCTTTACGTAACTCCGGGTTGGGTTTCAGCCATCCTGCTGTGCCGTTTCCTCAGCTCCTCCGGGCAGCACCTCCAGAGGAGCCGCCGTCCCGGAGAGCCGGGAGTTAATCCCGAGGCAGGGCCGGCTGCGCAGGACGTGGGGCTCGGCGGCGCGCCCGCAGCTTGGCAGGCTCCCCTTCGGCCAGGGCTCCTGCCCGCGCTCTGCACTAACCGGAGACCCAGGACTAGTGCCGAGCGTTGCGGGGCAGCGTCCCCAAAGAGCAGTGCTTGGCAAGCTTCACTAGGAAATTTAATTGTATGCCTTTCAAGTGCTTTTTAAAATTTTGTTTCAAGTATCTCCGACCTTGGAAACGAAACAACAAAAATATATTTCACAGAATAAAAAAGGCTCATACAGCTTTTTTTTGTTTCATATGTTGACCTGTTTTTTATGTTTTATATTTACTTATTCAATGCAATTGAATATTTTATTAAAAATACTCAATAAAAGATGTTATAGTAGTATTCTGAAATGTATGCTATGCATTAGGGTTGAAGGAAATGCTATGCATTTCCTCTCTCCCTCAGAAAAGGTGAAATTGTGAGTTTAATATAAAAATAAAGCAGGATAGATTTTAGAGCCGTATCTGTGTCATGCTGGCAGAGCTGAAGCAGTGATTTTGCAACTCAAAAATCTTCCATAGAAGTCGCAGGACTTTAAGGCAGTGTTGCTGGTGCCCTGATGTGCTGCTTTGGTTTGATGAATGCAGTTTTTTGAACAATGCTAATTCCATTTACACTTTATCAGTACAACTTTTACATAAATTCATTCTTAATTTCTGAATTTGACAGCCACGAATAGTGGTGTATGTTAATGTGTTTTGAAATGCTCACTTGGTATATGGTGAGCTTGAAGTCTAAGCTCTCCAATAGTCCATTTAAGGCAGTTCTCTTCAGAAAGAATGAAAACCTGGACTGTTGTTCCATTCAGAAGTTAGGACAGAGGAGTTTGGGGGAAGTGTAGGGACAGTCCCATAAAGCTGATACTGCTCAGTTTCCTGCTCTGAAAGCTCCGTGGAAGGAATGCAGCTAAGAGACTTGCCAATCTGGGTTACACCAGGAACCATGAAATAAAAACCTACCCCAGACAATTTTTATTCAAACCCGAGCCTCTGTTGAGCTGTCTGCTTTTGTTTCGCCCCTGGCCCTGCTTCACTCCCCCACCTCTCTCCAAATTCACAAGTTTTCAAACGCAGAGATGTTTCTAATTTAGAAATTTTTTTTGACATAATGAACTAGAACAGAAGGGAGGGGACTAAACTGAGGGAGGTCAAAAACAGATGGAAATAGAAAATCTGAAAACATCTAGTTTTGAAATAAAAACTATCCTTGAAATAATGGAATCTAAATGCTGAAATTATACATCTGCTCGGCAGCTGTGCATTCCTTAGCCAGAGGTTCTGCAGCAGAAATGGCATTAGTAAACTTTCTCAAAGTTTCAAATACTGTTGTATAATATTTACATCTCTTTGTAATACTTGGAGTCATAGTCTAAGAAACCGGGGGGAGGGAGAGGAGGCGGGGAGGTGGAAGGAAGAGGCAGAGAGCTCATGTACGAGTTTCCTTCTTTGTCCCTCGGCATCTGTAGCACTCGTTCCCTGCAGCCAAGTTCTTTAATTCTCTCTTTTAATGGCTCTTCATCAGTGTCTTTTAATTTCGGCCGACTTGATTTAATAGGTGAGACTGGCTACCAGAAAAATAACCAAATTTAAAACAAAACAAAAAAAAAAAGTGAAATAATGGTGCGTTAATGAAGGAGAAAGCTAGAAATGAACAAGCCAGCCCCAAGTGTTTTCTTTCCAGTAGTGGCTGGCATTAGCTGCTCCCGAGGAAAGCGCAGGGAGCAGCCGGGGGCTTGCACCGCCCTGTGGAAGTTTCCATCTGAATTCTAATAAGCAGAAGCCAGTTAAAAATGTAACGCCCATTAAATAGGTTTCTCTACGGCCACAGCATACATTTATGCAGTATCTCAGTATTTGTAAGAGTTCTAGCGTTGGTTTGAATAAGAACAAGATATAAAAACAGGGTTTCTTTTTGATTTCCTTAGTATCCTTTTTTTTCCTTTGTGCTGTTTTGCTGGCCTTGGTATTTGTCTGAGTTAATAGTTGATACTGAGGTCTACATTTATCAGAGCAAGCCTTGGAACAGATGTATCAGTTCATGTTTGCTGGTGTAATCAGTGATTCAGTTACCGTGTGAGAGTCCACGATAATTTTTGCTCTGTGAAAAGATAACAAGGGTAATTTTTGCTTCAAAGAATTCTAGCCAAAATTTGAAAGTATAGGTAACGTAACATAAATGTCTTGTTTTTCAGGAATGTCGAATATGGGTTTCAAAGCATGTCTTTTTGGAAGAAGTGCATGTTCATGGGAAGATATTTCTCTCATGAATTACTTGGAACAACTGAACATAAAATAATTACCTGTCTTCCAGGGGATGTCAATGAGCAAAGAAACTCTGGGTGACCTGAAAATTCCAGTGGCACCTGAGGGCCTGAAAGGGCCAGGATAGGGCTTGGAGCAGGAGGAGCAGGAGGGATCGGGTAAGAGAACGTTGGGGCAGGTAGCAGCAATAGGAGGGGTGCTGGGTTTGGAGCCTCAGAAACCCCCTCAACAGACAGGGGCGCTGGGGTGGCCGAGCCCCCCAGCCTGACAAGTTTCCTTCCTGGGGGCAGATGCACTGACAGCTGTTGATCTCCTCTGTATTCCCTGTACCTCCCTCCCTTCCACCCATCCTTGCTTTCCGACTGCTAACAGGTACTTACCTTGATAATGCTGTCGCTTTTGGTTGTCCCCGCTGCATCTGTGCTTTGGCCGGAGTGTGAAATGAGGTTTCCAGCTATTAACGTTTAGCCAGTGTGAATCAGAGGTTCAAGGGGTGGATGTGATGGGTTGCCCAGGTGCAGCCACAGGCCAGTCAGTAGCAGTTGATCCTAGGACCGGTACCACACGTCCTCAGCCAGAACCGGGTGCCGCTGCAGGGCTGTGGGGAGCTGCCCTGCAGGAGGCTGTTCAGGCAGGGCACGGCAGGTGGTTCTGCCCGGCCGCTCGGCGCTGCTGTGGCCACATGTGCAGCGCTGGGCTCCCCGCACCACGGGCTTGGAGCTGCTGGAGCAAATCCAGGGAAGGGCCCCTGAGGTGGTGAAGAGACTGGAGCGTTTGTCCTATGAGGAGAGCCTGGGAGCTGCAGCTGTTCAGGCTGGAGAAGAGAAGGTGCAGGATGAATCTTACCAGTGTCTGCAAATTCATGATGCGAGGGTGCAAAGGAAACTAAGCCAGGCTTTCCTCATTGAGCACAAACTGAAATGCAGGAAATTGCATTTAAACACAGAAAGGGGAAAAAAAAAAAAAAATCATAAAGCAAGTTGCCTGGCAGGACTGAGGAGTCTCTGTTTTTGGAGATATTTAAAACACAACTTGACATGGTCCTTGGCAGCCCGCTCTGTGTAATCCTGCTTTGAGCAGAGGGTTTGGGCTTCAAGGTCTCCAGAGGTCTTTTCAAACCTAATCCATTCCAAGAGTCTGGAATGAGTTCATGTGTTGATTTGCCGAAGCTTTTTGTTTGTTTAGATAAATCCAGGTATTTCCTTACATTCTTTCTTATATCCTTCACTTTTTTTACTTTTTCAGAAGGCTTCAAAGTCGCTGTTCTACTCTGGGACATCTTGGATACCCCTCCTAATCCTTCTTTGTTCTGGAACTCTGACTTTAGATGCCCCTGTCTGCTTATTAAATTGCCCCTGCCAATTAAAATTTGGGGTTTTTTTCCTCATTGCTTTTCATCTTCTTCCCTTAGGTTGTGCGTTTCCATTTTTCCTGTGTATCAGCACTAGTAATTATGTGGAATATTATATATATGGAATTATATATGTGGAATTATATATATGGAAGATGGCACTTGTTTATGGACCTAGATGGGAACTAACCCTGCAGAAAGTTTTGTTGTCAGCAGCTTCAGCCCACCATGAGGTCAGGTGAGGAGGGGCAGCAGTACCCCCTTGAAGTCACATTCTGCAGAGCAATTGAGACGTTTTTAAAAATGTGGCTATGCAGTTGTGTACATTCATTGTATATAAGCATGTTGTGGAATTCTGGTCACCCAATTTCAACAAATTCACAGTCAACTTCTTTTTCTTTAACACAAAAAAAGTAATTTGCAGTGAACTTCTCTTTTAACACATGCTCATTCTATGGGATGCGGTGCTTAGGCTTCCTAACTTGGGAAAAGAGAAATAACTTGGAGGGAAATGTGATGGTATCTATCACAGTTTCCTTTAAATTAAGAAATAAATAGGAAACCATTTTTATGGTATAAGGAATGCAGGTGTTCGATATAAAGCAAGCGCAGGAAAACGTGTTTTTTCCCTTCCCACTGAATTTGCCAAGTTAATTTCAGAATGTGGCCCAGGCCAAAAGCATCATACAAGTTTGGAATAATACAAAGCTGTCCTTTAATGGCAATAGGATGGTGACTAGTATCCAGTTTTTGATTGGGAGGTGTTTAAGTTCCTGGCTTCTGGAGGGAATAAGAATATACCGGGCAAGGCTCTGTTCCCTCTTTCTTTTCCTCAGCATCCGATGGAAGCCAGTGTCAGGAATAGGACCTTGAACTAGACTTCTGGTGCAGTTCAGCGCGCTAATTCTCATGTCTCTTATCACATGAACAAACGCACCCAGGCAAGCCTGCCCCTCCATACTCACTCATGTTTTTAATGACTTTAATGACTACTTTTTTTTTTTTTTTAAGATTGCCCTAACTTCTAGCTGTCTTTGTTGACACATTGACCATTTGGTTTGGTTTGACGATAGTGCCATCAAGCATCGGGTGCTCTTAGTGTCTACGTTTTTCCTGACCCTTTTCTGTTCAGACGTTTTATTTTGTGGGAAGGCTGATAATGTAATCTCAGATGGACAGCTGTAGTGCAGCCACACAGACTATCGCTGGTGTTTGTAATGAAAAATCTCCTTGGCGAATAACTAACTAGTAGATTAAGAGAGCAGTTTGTTAATTTACAGATAAGCAAGCCTAGCAGCTAGCTACACCAGAAGGGCCAGTTCCACTCCCTTTTCACACCACCCATGTGCATGCCTATGTCTTCCTTTACAGTAGTATTGGTAGCCTTGTGATACTGAAGAAAGTCAATTTGGCAAAAAATCGTTTACATTTTGCTTTTATTTGTTTTTTTTTCCCCCTTTGGCTTTACTTTTTTGCTTTTACTTTTTTGCTGTGGAGCGCAGACCAAGTGCCCGTATTGACCTGCACACCAGGAGTGCCCCTAGCAGCATGGTGACAGTGCAGTGTCCCAGCTCGGGCATGGGGCTGCAGTTCCCCAGGTGGGTTTTCCTAATCCCAGTAGTTTGAACAATATTGCTGCTGTGTAACTTGTTAGCATATAGCGAGTATCCCGCACAAAGCAAACAGGGAGTGAGCAAAGACTCTGCACTGTCCCATCTTCACATTTTCCTGGTGATGTAGCATGTAACATTTTGAATTTTTGGCAAATTCTGAATGCATAAAACCTCAAAGAGAAACGCCATATAACAGTGCATGTGAAAATTAGATGTTTGGTGAGGTGAGGGCAGAGTGGATGTCCCACTGTTTTGGTTTCAAAGGTCTTGAGCTGTGTTAATGTCCCGGAGGTGAGGGCTGTTAAGATCAGAAGTGTTGGGTAAACTTGTGCCTGATAAGGGGCTGGTGGGTCAATATGCACCTCCTGACCAGCCTGAGAGCCCTGTTTGGAAACAGAGGATGTGGGAGGGCGGCAGGGAGAGGGCTGTGGTTAGAGGAATGGGTGTGCGAGCGGGAAACAGGCATACTGCAGTGGCAGGCGGAGTGAAATCCTCCGGCGGGATATGGGGGGAGACGGGGAGAAGAGCTAAACTGAAACAGGAGACAAATCTGTAGGAATTATTTTTCCTGGAAGAAGAGAGAATTTGAAATGAAAGAATCAATCGAGATATAAGAACCAGAAATACCATAGGTACTTTTTCCCTTAAATGCCAAGGTAGAAAGGGTCAATTCAAGTATGTGTTCTCTCTGTGCTCCTTGTGTGACCAAGGATTCACTAGAAAGGAGACAGAATGGCACAATAAAGCCTTTTGTAACAAGGATGGATACAACAATATATATCCTATTTCAAAATTTATCTAGATTTACCTAGATCCTAAATATAATCTAGATTTACCAAGTAAGTCTAAAGGAGCTTGAAGTGACATACAAGTGACAGATGAAGCTGCCTGGTACCTGGGAATGGGCAAAACATATTTGAGGATGAGATGGAGTATTTCCAAATGTATATTGCCAAGAACTGCTGCATTTGAGGCAGGAGGATTTTTTGACAATGAGCATAATGGAATTAAATGGACGCTTAATGGTGCAGATGGTATGAGGGAATAATCTAAAAATAGTGTTGTAATGTGTGACAAGGTCGTAGGAACAATGATGCGGCCACGTGTTCCTGTACTATGTATGCAGTCTGTGCTCCTCCATCCACGGTAGTAACAGAAGAGAGAACGGTGACCTGTGTGTTGCAGATTGCCTTGCTTTGAAAATCCTCCTGTGCTGAATACTTGGCACCAAATTGTCATCATCGCCCAGAATTTGGACTTCTGGAGAGTGTGCTGGAAAGTATTTTTTCCTCAAACAAGCAAATTTGTCAAATTGTTGAAGCTTTAGCTTCAATACTCCTTTAGAATGCATATTTTTAAAATATGTTTTTAAATTGACACTTTTATTTAAAACAGTAATTTCAGTGCATCTTTGAGAAGTCTGTTTCTTTGCTCTCGATAACAGTGAAATATGGGCACAGTTTAATTTGGTTCCTGAGTTAAGCCGTAGGACTTCTTGCACACAGTTATGTTTAAGATTGATGTGTAGAGTTATTAAAACCAATAGTAACATTCATATGTTCCTCAAGATGATAGTTTCTTCACGTCTCTCCATATGAAATGAAGCGTGCTCAGGAAGATACTTGAGAATGACACCTGTTAGACTTAAGATCTCAAACATATCCAAGATTACCACAATTAAAAGATGTTATGGAGTATTTTCTTTTTTTTTAACCCCTTTTCAACTGTGCTTTCATAACATATGTTATCTTCTCTGCAGCTCCTGATTGTTTCTTTGATTTGTGGTCTGTAGCTTTTAAGGGAAGTGTAAAAATTAGGATGAGCCAGTATATTTCTTGGCATTCTCTTTCATTTGTTACACTTAGTTGCCAAAGATGATGGATCCCATTTAAAAGGGGTAGGTGAAATTTGTGGGAAATATACAGATCAAGTAACCTAGCAAATAATTTCTTTTAGACTTAACAGGCTGAGGGGAAAAGGGAGAATTTTGCTACTCCTTGTTCTCCCTTTGTGGTGCAAGTTCCTGGGTGTTCAGGATGTCTGGCATTTGCCTGTTTTCCAGGAACTGATTGTGATTTTTGCTGGCATGAAGCTTGCGTTCGTCTCAAGTACCAAAGGCATTCTTGAGTAGCTCTATAAAGTACCACACTGATGTTTTCAAACTGGTCTTTTGGAAAGTATTGTGTTAGCAGAGACTCTTCTGTAAAACATCTATACCTAGTTTTATTTTTAGCACTGTTTGACCTTTGTTGAAGTCTTCAGGATTGTCTTCTATTTCCAATGTGGCCTTAGTTCTCATTAGGTGGAGTGCTTGTGTGGTACACCAGGAACTAATTGCCCAGGTCCAAAAGACAACCTCTGTAAGTGGGGAAGAAAGGTTAGGCTTAAAAAAAGTAAAATTGTCACGGCTGCAGAGAGGATGCCCATGGTGCGACTGCCACGTAG
>JAVCKT010019431.1:0-26339 GCA_032273925.1 Rhynchotus rufescens | reverse complement strand
CTTAAATTTAAGAGAGGAAAGGAGACGAGAGGAAAGAAGAAGAAAGGAGAAGAAAGGAGAGGAAAGGAGAAGAAAGGAGAAGAAAGGAGATGAAAAAAGACGAGAGGAGAGGAGAGGAGAGGAGAGGAGAGGAGAGGAGAGGAGAGGAGAGGAGAGGAGACCAAATGTAGTAGGAGTGATACAAATGTAACTGCATAGAGAAAATAAAATAAGTCTGACCTCACAAGAAAAGCAGGGACCATCATTAAAACTAAAACGCAGAACATTAAAATCAATAATAAGATTATTATTTTTCATTCACATACTACATAATTAACTTGCATTACTCTGTACCCAAGACATCAGAAGGGCGAAGAGTATAGAAGAGTTTAAAAAGGACTAATTATTACTATAACAATAACAACAATAAAAATCATTACAATAATGATTAAATATATTAGAGAAATAGCATACTACAGAATAAACAGAAGCTGTAGTACAATAAAGTATGAGGACTGCAAACTGCCCATGTTTCTGGGCACAAGCCAACTTCTATTTGATACCTCTTCAGGAGAAGCTCCCGCTGTGGGAAAGGTTAAGTCCTTATTAAGCTTTACTGGAACTGCAGCATCTTTTCTGAAGGACCTGATACTATGTCCTGTGATGCTGACTCTGAGGCTTCCCAGAGCAGTCCTAAACAGCAGAGAAGTTCATTCAACAAATGAATGTTCGAGCTTGGACACCCCATGTGATAGAGTGTTACAATCAAAATAAAATCCTTGTAAAAATGAAAGGAACCTGTCTGGTTTTCTGGGATACACGCTGCTTTCACTTACTGGTAAAAGGGGTATTGTGTTGGCCATTCCTTTTCATGCACTTGATGAAAAGGGGCCAGAAAGAAAGAAGAATATTTTGTAGGGTCGACAAAAGATGCTAATGCTGCTGTCCTTTTAAACACCAAGTCTGGAGGTACCATGCATGCTGAAGCCTACACTGCATCCATTTGGATGGAGATCTTTGCAACACCTACAGGCAGCACTAGTCTTCTCTACAGCCTTCTCTACTTCTGCCATTCAATGATTAAAAGAGGAGTAAGAATCATATTTTAAGACAAAGTCCTCTTACCTACGTATCGATCTCCAACATCTAACATGCCTTTTTACCATCACAAGCTGTAGAATGTGGAAAAAAAGGAAGTTCTCAGTGAATTTAGCCAATTCACAGGCAGAGCCTCTTTTCTCATGGATTTCTGTCTACCTGGGGGTCCCTAGTGTATAATTTGGGGTGAAAATGTGAGGCAAGCTTCCCCTCAGTGGGGTCATTAAAAGAGCTTTTCCCCTTTAATCAGCTGCCTATTTACACAGAACTCGTGGACACTCAGGTACTGTAAAGACTTTTATCCATCAAACTTGGTTGAAAGTGGCCAAATTCAAAAATGAAAGGAAATGGAAACAGGCGTGCAAATTGCACACAGGAGCAGAGTGGGATCCCAGAAATCACATATCCTGACAGAGTCAGGTTATAGAAAAATTACAGATGCAGGCAGTCTCAAAGAGCTACTCAGAAAAAGCTCCATCCATGCAGACTCTGACAAACTTTCCTCCAAGGAACTTAGACTACATTAAAATGCAAGCATAGAAGGGCAGCTGTTTCTGCCCCACATTGGGCTACCAGGCAGCTTTTCAGTTATAGGTACATCTATAAAAGCCATCATCCATATAAACCAAATAAAACTGTGCCATACACTTTCTCCCCAAAGTTACTTTTCTTTTCTGGTACATGGACATTTCCGTGCCGACACAAAAGCTTATGCTAAATCTAGAAGAGTATCTAAACCGCAGCAACTTCTAGAGCAAATATAGCTGGGAGACCAAAATATCAACTTTCTCTTTGAAACAGGAAAATAAAGCAACATTCCTACAAACAACGGAGCAATCTAAAGCTTCAGAAGAAAAATATGCAGTAATGCACACGTTCTTACCTGCGCAAGTCTGTAAAATCAGCCTTTGAGGGTTTTTTTACATCTACTCTGTAAAGAGGCATTTTTTTTTTTAATGTTTTGAGTGCTCAGGAATGCCAAGAATTTAGGAAGAGTGCCATAGCTTAAGAGAGCAATTATTTGCCAGTAAATATTCAATTTGCTTGTCCTGTGATTCTTTAGCTCCTAACTTGCCCTCTCCATAATCCGTCTCTTGCTGCGTCATGAGCACAAGAAATCTTTTCTTCGTAACATAACACGCTCACTAATCATTCCCCACCTCTTCCAACCTTCAGTTAGCTATTTCGTTAGCGTTAATTAAGAATTCCCTCTACTGGTCATTTTCTAAACTCTTACAAATAGCACCTTGAGCCCAGGACATGAGAAGGCAGTGAGTCAGTCTGTGGGATTCAGCCACCGTTTATAAACACCTTCAACCACACTCAGCCCGTTTACAATATTCAGGACATCTCAGCTGAATTACTGCTTTGTGTCCAGTTTGTATTCAGATGGGGGCCATATGTTCCTTCGTGTATTGGAGCAGAGCTCATTAGCGCTGTTGCAGGCAAGACACAGCAAACTTTTTTTCTACCTTGCTTCCATTTGAACCTGGTTGAAAACATTTTCTCTGCGGTAGACTTCTGGAAGAGAGCTGCTCAGATCAAAAGTATGGGTAAAGTAGTTACAGGCACATTTAAAATTACTTCAAAATTAGCCATTGCTTTTTCTGCAAAAATAACTTAGCTGTTCTTTAAGATCAGACTACTTTTATTAAAAGCACCTTCTAAAATTATGGAAATGCCTTCACGAAAACTCTGAGTAACCACGAGGCCTAAATACTCAGTGAGTAGCCCTGGAAAAATTAAGTATATAAGTTTTCTCTCAAGGACTTGAAACACGTAACCTATTTTAAAGAGGGTATGCATCTGCGCATCACACAACTAGATTAACACCTTGCAATAATGGGGAGAGTGGGTGTAGTTAGAAATCTGGATGTGCAAATTGTATTTCCTAAGAAATTTTGTGTAGGCAAGTTCCATTCTGCTCAATCAACAGTAGGCAGAGAATTACTATATTTGGCAAAAATTAATAAAATACAGCACAAGTGACTTGAATCACTCACATTAATTGCTAAATCAAAATCTAGGCTTTGAAATACAAAACAGAACACCCTTGTAGTGAGTAGAAGGAAAAATGACCCACCTGGGATTTAATGATACAATAAAAGGATTCATTTTAGATCAGTCATTACCATCTTAGGATAGGAATGGATCACCTGTCAAAATCACTTTGGCTCTGGCTACTCCTTACATGGATAAGAGCAACTTGTGTGCCAAAATAGTGAAGATTAACATCACATCGTGGACATCCTTCTGTACTTGGAAGTATTGCATACACTTCGTATGATGAGGCAATATTTTAGAAACCATGGAATTTCCACAAATTCAGACCACGGAGTGATAAAATGCAACAAATATTTCCTCACAGATGATTATGCATTTTAAAATATCACGTTCTGAGCATGAACAGCACCAGAGGTATCAAACATCCCTAATAAAATGCATTTATTTTATGTATATCCCACATATCAGCTGCTAAAAAGCAGGCAAGTTAAAAACATGTGCTTAAACAATCCAGGCATCTTTGCGATTCTTGTACACATTTATCTTTTGCCATATGCCCAAGTTGATTGTTATTTCATGTTAGAAATTATTCAACTTTCCTCTCCAAACCCAGCCGCCAAGATCTAATGCCGCAAAGCAAGTCTGTGAGCTCAGGAAGGGTACTGACCACCACCTACAGTCAAGAGATCCTTCTACAGACGTGATACAGAATAAGGATGAGGAAACAAATGCCTTGCAATTGGTTTAAAAAAAAAAAAAAAAAAAAAAGGAGTAACTAGGATTGTACTGATCCTTCTTTCCCTAAAACTGCTGATTCTGTGAAAGCTCTGAAAACATGGCACACAAAAATACATCTGCTGGGTGACAGACCTAGCTATCAAAGTGCCTTCAAAAGAAGAAAGGAGAATTTTCCATTCAAAGCCCATTGGTGAGGGGAAGTCTTTGAAAACAGAGGCAATGTGGGCTGAGCAGAATTACATAGTAATTACATATAAGATAATTTAATTGTGCTCCCTTGGGCTGTGACTTAATCTGATACAAACAAAATAATACCGAACCAAATCTGACTATTGTCTAGGATGGGCTATCTATAACTTAAAGAGAAGCCAGAGAAGAATAGATCAATCTTAGGAAGTACTTTCAGGTCAAATTCTCTGCAATATTTATATGAGACCCTGAAAATGAAACTTTAAATCAACTTTAAATGAAACGAAACTACATTAAATAAAACGAAGCCGACAAGCATAATTCTGCTGGTAAGGCTTAGAAGTGAAAAACAAACAGCATGAGAAAAATCAATTTGCTTTTTATAAACAACTGTAAGCAGAATTCTTTGTAACATTCTGTAATAAATAATTCTTTCTGAAAAAAAAATGGATAAGGGCTTCCTAATTTTTGTTGTCTTAAATTACGTGTTTTCACATTAATATACTAATTTGTGTCTTTGCACAGCAGAGGTTTTGAAAGAAGAGCTGACACACTTAATAGGGACAACTGGGTTAAATGGGAATTTACTGGATCAAGCCAGAACATAACAAATTCTTACTTATCCAGTGTAATTAATGTAAAATTATACTCTTCTCAACAGGGACTGCACGGTAAAAGGGATATCTGGTTCGCTGAGGAGGTGCCCCCATTAACTGGATTTAAAAAAAAAATTTTTTTTTTAAATGCTCTAAGCCGTCCGCCAGTGGAGCCAGACACTGTCCTCAGGTAACCCGGCGCAGCTGCCTGTGGCGCAGCACGCTGTCGCTTCTCAGACTGCAGCCGCTCGTCGCGTCGTGGCGCGGCGGGGCGGCCCTCCCTGCACGCGGCCCGGAGCTGCTCTGCCCGGCCTTTGCCCGGAACCCCGTCCAGATCCAGCGGGCACAAAACGGGCACGGGGTTACTGCAGCTTTTTAACATCGGACCTGCGTTGTTGTTGTTGTTGTTGTAGCGGGGAGTATTCTTCTCCCTGTTAGCCTCTCCTAACGTGCAAACTGTGTTTTCCGAAGCGGGATGGACGTTCCTAGCTAAAACAAAATGCCTCTCCGTGTGCCTGGGAGCTCTCTTTGTGTCACCAGAGCTCCCGGTTGTAACGTCTCTATCCCATCTCCCGCCGGATCGGCTCTCAGCACCCGCCTGCGGGATGGGCAGCACGACGACCGTCGCACCGGCGCTCGAGCTACGTCCAGAGAGTCGTAACTGCCACAGAGGAGGAAAGCAGAACCCTAAACAAGAAACTAATAAAACAGTAATTGCGAGGAAAACAGGAAAACACCGCGCAAATTAAGGCCATGTTTAAGCATGTTGTGCAGGCCACATAAACGATTTAACTGATTTGGCTGCTACGTGCTGTGTCTTTCTGCAGGTAAACTCCTACTGAAAGCAACCGTTTTTCCTCATAGCACTGGCTCCAGCCTAAGTTACCTCTATGAAAATCAGTACTACTAACACTGAATGGATAAATGGTGTGACCACGACTCAAATCTGATCTAAGGCAGCGATGCCTTAAGAGAGACGGAACATCTTATTAATAAGAAATATCTTGATATGGAAAACTTTACATTAAAATTTCTGAGAGCGAGATCAGGCCCCGGCCCTTACGACTAATTCTTAAAGTTGGTCAGGCTCCTCATGGACAAACAGGGCCACAGCAGGAGGATCTCAGGATGAGGACCACAGAGGAGATGAACGTAAGCACTGCTTCCAATTAGCAAGCATTAAAATCCAGTTCCAGCATCGAGCTTTTCGAAACAGGCATCTGACTGATCTCGAGTCCTCTATCTGAAAATCAGCTGCAAACAATAAAGCAGAAAGCAAATGCTACCAAAAGTCTAGGCGACGACTGGGGGATATGGGGAAATGCTGCATTTAGAGCAGTCACTGCCTCTAAATAACTGCCAGGAAGCTACAAAATCACATAGCGACTTACCACTCAGTCCTGATATGGCACACGGACTCACTTTTTTTCTTTTTTTTTTTTTTTCATTTTCCTCTCTACAATATGAATTTTTCTCTACAGAAACCTCACCTGTCCAGTTTTGGTACTCCTGCAACAGGGATTATTTCCTAAGGTAATGATGTGATGTGACCTAGGCCAGGTGAGGAGCCACGGCCTGCCCAGGCTGCTAGTGAGTGCCAAAGAACTGGTGAAGAGGTTGCCCCCATTGCCTGTTCATTTCCCCCCAGTGGTGCCTGTAAAGGGGTTGAGTTTGGTTAATTTTTTTATTGGGGATTGTTTTCCTTCTTTGTTGGAGTCGGCTGGAAAAGAGCTGCCAAGGAATTTTGGTCGAAGAATCAGTCCGAAGGGATTTTAACAAACTTTCCAGTCAATTTGCTATGTTGACTTTCCTCATACACAGCTTTTGATATTTCTCAAATAAATTTTCAGTTCTGTACATTTCCAGTTGCTGTTTGTGCAGCAAGTGTATTTTCAGGGCAATTTCAAAAGTCCACCAGACTTTCAAAAAATACACAAAGAAATCAAAAATTTTCAAAAAAAAATTCAGATGAAGAATGTACAATACCTATATATGTATTATGTCTGTCAGGACTGAGCACACAGACACTGTGTTATTACCCTGAAGCATGAGAGATTTCCTGGCCTGGGTCTGAGACCATGCACAGGCAGAAAAATATCCCCCAAGACTGTTGGGTGCATATTTATCAGTATTAGAGAGCAGAAGGAGAAGGGTATTGGCTTCCTTTTACATGTGGGAAAGTTGGCTCAAATATATCAACTTATCCAAGGTTACAAGAGGGGAAAAAAAAAAAAACCACCACCACACAATTTTTCTCTTGGTCTGCTGATCAGAGCCTTAAAAACACCAAATAATCCTCCCTCCAGTTTCAAGGCCAGGAAGTTTTCTGTTTACTAATTTCATGGAGGGCACAATCTGGGCCTAAGTGAGGATGTGTAAGACAGAAAAAAAACTCTCCTGTTTGATCTTCATAGGAAAATTCAGCCCTGAAGTAACCTTGAGGTAACAAGAAAAAAGACAAACATGATTTTTACGTGTGAATTTAGCAAACCAAGTTTGAAGGTCATCAAAATGCTTTTGCCTCTAAAGTGAGAACTGGTGGGTTTACACAACACTTTCAGCAGAGTGGTTTTAAAATATCCTATAAAGATAGATACAAGTAGCTTGTTTATTAGGTTAGGATTTAAGGAGAAAAGAAAAAAACACAGACTGAAAACTCTCCTTGGCTTAATTACTCTTAACATTTTATTCACTTAGCAGAGGAAAGAAAAAAATCAGCTTGACTTTTTTGACAGCAAAATCAAACCAAGTGGAAAATTCAACTCCTACAAGAAATGTTGAAAGGGAAAACTCTGGAAAGCAACGTGTTAGTGAAATGCTTTCAAACGCAGATACAGCTCTATTGTAACAAAATCTTATATTTTCTTTGACCTTCTGCCTCCCAGTTCTGATTCTTCCCCCTCAAAATACAGGAGAACCTTTGGATCTAACTACCATATTGCATCAACTCCTTTTCCTGTAGGTAGGGGCTCTATGTGAGATATAGACACATACAATTAGGTTCCTCTGAATTTACTTTGCAGACTGTGAAAGCACAGAATTATTATAGTTAGAGGTTAGAGAGTGTAATTCTTCCTTCAACATTATTTTTCCTTCCCTAGCATGTGTTGCAAAGGCAGATAAGCATTCTTACATTTCTTTAACAAACCAGGATTACTAAGGCTCACTAACAGTTTTTTCCCCCCTATTTATATAGCAGCCAGCAGCAATGCTGGGAATGGATCGGGGCTGCTAGGCCCTTATTCCTCATCTCCCTGGGTCTTCTCTAGGGTCCCATTGATCTCGTGTAACTACTGTGAAACATTGATTTTTATATCTATTCATTAGATGTAGAGATCAAAGGGGCAAAATCTATTCTCCGAGGACAAGAAGTCCTAAGCTAAAACTAAATGCCAAGTTGTTCACTGAAGGGAACTTGGAAAAGAACCTTCTTTGTTTTGCACCACTTACAGGGCTCTGCAATCAAACAAAAAAAAAAAACCCCAAAACATTAAGAGAATGTAGAAAGATGTGTACATAAGTTTGGCTTTGAGGCGACGGCTCCAGGCTTCATTCTAACACAGTATTTTGCAGGCAAATAAAAAAATGGATATATAGATGATCTTTCATAATAAATTTCCAGTTTTATTTGGTTCTATTTAATCACGTATTTTGCTGTGGCCAACTGCATTCTCCCTGGTCACTTTAGACAGTGGGTTGCATGCATTCTTGCATATATTTGAACTTTTGATCATTTTCCAGAAATTCACTGCTAGTATCCTAGGCAGCCATCACAGGGTAGTGATATGGGTCATTCTAGTTCAGAATAAATAGGAGATGAGTGTGACTGATCCTTTTTCTCAAGGCCAAATCTCACAACAAATCATCTGGAGAACTGCCAATGACTTCAGTGAGACCAGAATTTGTCCCTAACCTTATCTCAAAAACTTCATCTGCCTTGTGAGAAAATCAGGGTGCAAATTCTATAGCCAGACTAGACTCATTCTCCTACAGACAAGGAGAAAGAGAATCAGTTTAAAGAGGAGAGGGACAGGAATCTTTACAGATGTCTATATGTTACGGATGGTTTAATTCCAAAAGAGATGGACAGAAAGGAGGAGAAACGAGAGCAGTGTTGGATCAGTTCTTCCTGAGCAAAAGGAGCAATCCCACTTTTTTTTTTTTTTCCTTTTAATTGAGTATAAAATACAGGACTGTTTCTGTCTGAATACTTTAGGCATTGCTCCCAGCAAAACATCGACGGGAGAAAAGAGAGATGGAATACAAGCTACCTTTGAAGTAGCTTACTGCTACAAAATGGAAACACAACCGTAGAAAAACTATTTTTTTTTTTTTTTTTTTTTTTTAACTTCAGTGTTTTGGAAAAAGTTCAGTGCATCTCTATATGTACATGTGCGGATGTATGTATGTTGGGCTTACTGGGATGGGGAGAAGGCGGATGAGCTGCTTTTGGAAGGAGCCCCAAACGTGCGACTCGAAGGCTCCCACGTCCCTCGAGTCGCGCGGCGCCGACCGACGCGTCGCGGTCTCGCAGCAGCAGCTCGCCCGGCGCCGGGGGCACGGGCGGGCACGTGGGTTTTGCCCGGCTGTCACCGACCTTTTACAGCGGAGCGGCTCTACCTTGTCCAGGGCCTGGCCTGTTATTCCCCTTTTACCTCAGGACAGGCTCCCGTTGGGCCGTCACCTGGAGAGGAGATGCACGCAGATGCGCAGCTCCCGCTGCGAGACCCACGGCACTTCCCAAACGCCGGAGAGCAGGAGATGGGCAGCAGCCGTTGTACGTAATGGAGCTTTATGTCCTAGTGACTGCGCGTTAGGCTCTCACCTTAAAATATTGCAGCACATTTCCAAAACACCTTTTTTTTTTTTCTCTTTTTTCCCCTCCTGTCTGAACACCTATATATTTTTTGAACCAGGGCTCTGCAGCCCCTTCTTGAGGTGACCCACAAAGGCACAGATAGGGGTGGGATGCAGTAGTGAACATCCTGGGGGAGGGGGAACACGGGGGCGGGATTTTTGCCTATTTCAACCCCTACCCCTCTTCCAAACTGCCACAAATCTGGGATATGTAAGGGCTCAGTTTCTGAGTAAATTCCATGTCCATCCATTTATCTCTTGGAGGCATGGAAAGGGGAAAGGTGGCGGGACTTGGTGAGGAGAACCCAGAGCTAAAGGGTTCCTGTTTAGTCGTGTCATCCATAAGCAACCCTTCTAGAAAAGTAACCTCTTCTCACTTCCTTGATGTTCACAGGCAAATACTTGGGCTGATAATTTAACTGTGGAATGTTTGTATTAAAAATGGGCCTCCAGCTCTCGAGTTCCTACAGTTTACAACAAAGAGTTTATTAAACACAACTCTTTCTGCCCGACATTGAAATCCATCTCTGCAACACGCTCTCCTCTGGACTTCCGCCACCAAATGAAACGCTATGGAAAAAAAACAAAATAAACCAAAACCCCGCTGTGGAAACAGGACAAATCTAGTTTCACATCCCCTGCGGAGAGAGAAACAGGACGGAAGTAGAAAGCACCAAACGGAGCTCATAAAGCTCCAGCCTGAGCTCAGCCTCCCCACTCTGACAGAAACCACCACCTAACAGACGTGCAAGCGAGCACGGCACCCGACTATGGTACGGGCACAAAAGTATGTATCGCCTGTGAACAGTTATCCTGAGCAAGCTCTGAATAAGGGGAGTGTGACTCCTGGGCGAGGGGAGACGTGGGGGGAGGCAGGCGAATGCCCCCCCTACCCCTTGGGTAGGGGCCACGTGCGGTTGCTGCATCTGCCCCTATGACAGATCCTAAACATTTTGGTCCTAACAGAAGATGCACAGGAAGGGAAAGATGCACACCTGAGCACTTGTCAGTCCTTCTCTATTCCAGAATCCTGGATATCTCCTCTTTACCTCTTTGAAGAGCAATCAACAGCTTAGAAAGCAAACATCCTTGTGTAGCTACATACATCTATAGATGGATACTAAAGGAAGGGAAAAGCAAACAACTAGACACACGGAGTCCATCACTTCTCCTCCTCCTGGGAGTATTAGGGTGCACAGTTCTTCTGCAGAGGTGCCCAGCAGACTACTTTGCCCCAAACACAGGGGATTTTGCAAGCCAACGTGGTGCCAAAAGCTTTCTTGTGGAAAGCTTCCACATGTCCACTTCTGGAACTCTGCACCTGGCTTATGGACAGCACTGGGTATTCCTTGCTGGGCTTCTTCAGCAAGCACAGGGCAGAATCCCATCTCATCGGATCCTCTCCGTTTTAGATGTCAGTCCTTTTCTTTTTCCGCGAGAAAGACAATGTTCTTCTGTGATTTTTTTTGTTGTTAATTAATTCATTTGAGACTATTCCTTAAATTCACATTTTAATGCATTTTTTTGTGTGTGGGGGGGTATATTACTCACTTTTGAAGTTGCTTGCAACAGACACCAATTAACAGCTTTTCTTTAAATACATATTAAATATATATACATGTATGTATGTATATATTAAAAGAAGAAAAAAAAAAGAAAAAAAAACACCTTTCAACTGTATCTTCCCCCTCCTCCCCTCTCCATTCTGAGCAGGTTCCTGCTATCAACTGCTGGCGTGTGCTCACTCTACACCTAGAGCTATAATTATTTTGCTTTAATTTTACAAAACCTTTTGTTCCATTCCCACGAGCCCACCTGATCCTTATATTACACTTGCTCTATTAAAACACTCATGCAGAACAAAGCACAGTTGTACTGATTCATAAGTAACTTGCCCCCCACCCCCTTCTCTGCATCTTTTCACTAGGCTCAGAGCTCTGACTCCACTTGTATGACACTGGCCCTCATGTCAGTCCCAGGTCCCATTCTGACACTTCGTTTCTAAAAAACAAACAAACAAACAAACAAAAACCACATTATTTTTATGTTCTTAGCGTCCGATTACACTATTGTGCGCTGTTGTTTTGAACTGCTGTTGTTCTCAGTCATTTCTATGTTATGCTCTTTGGCACGACAACAGATATTGTAGGAAGGTTGTTGTGGAATTCATTTATTGTGATCAGACCCTAGGTTTTCATTATTATTATTATCATTATTATTCACAGTATATGAACACCGAGGCCAGCCCTACACCTTTTCCCCAGGGCAGCAGAACCCATGTCTGCAGCAGATGGGCAGGTAGGTTAGGACAAGGCGATTCCTACTCCAGCCTGCCTGATCCGTCAAGTTTTGGAGAAGATCAAGCACACTGACAAAACTTGCAAGTGGAACTTTACAAAGGCACTGGGAATTTCAAATTTTTTTTTTAAAAAAAAAAAAAAAAAAAAAAAAAGCTCTCTTACATTATTACAAAAAACAGAAGGATGGAGTAGTGCTCATCAATAAAAATGGGAGCAGTGGAAGGGCTTTTCTCAGCTCTTTGCCCTGCACACCAACATCCTTGAGCTGAGACTGCCTTAATTTTCTGGCTTATAAAGCACCAAGCGTTTTGTTGGGACTACGTAACAGATACTTAACAGCCAGCCGGAGCAGCGAGGAGCGGGTCCAGGCGGAGGAAGCACCAGCAAAGGGGAAATTAAACCCAGTTCTCAGGAGCCATCCGTGCAAGACAGGAAGCAGGACATGTTGCCGGATCCTACCGAATGCTACAGGTGACAGGTAAATGTTGGAAAACAGACACAGAGACGGGAAAGGTGGCAAGGAGGGGAAGGAAAATAGACTCGCACGTTTGTCAGTGATGAATGCTAATGATTTATAGCAATGAAAGAGAATAACAAGGAAAAGAGGATTGTGGCAAGGCACGGAGCAAACATGGCTGGAAGGGGTACAAATGAAAGTTGCAATTTAACAAAGAAAAACTGTTCTGCACATTTTATGTAGCATGTCAAATCTATCAGGTTTTCTCTTATTAAATCATCATTCTACAGCAACAATCATTCTCTCAATCAATCCCCCGTGTTGTTAACTCTTAGTAATGACTAACTTCGCAGGAACTGATGTTTACATATATTTTAAAGTCTTCAGCACTGTTCTGTATTTTTTGGATGGTGAATTTCCTTTACGTTTTGTTGTTTTGTTTTTTAACCTGTTTTTAAAGGAGAGGTTCATCCAGTTGGAAAATAAAGTTTTATAACACACACACTCAGACTCCGTTTGCTCAGGAAATTGGCAGTAGATAAGAACAAAACCATTCCCCTCCTGATTGCTGATTCAAATCTAGCCCAAGTGAGATAGTCATGAAAGCCATAAAACTCCCATGGTGGCTTTGTGATTGGAGGGCTTTTTTTTTGTTTTTGTGTAGATTCTCTGAATGGGGAATCTCAGCCCATTTCAGGCCAAGAACCAGGATCATAAATCTACTGCCTCAATGAGCATTAACTGGCATCGCTGCAGGCAACAACAGGAGTTGCTGTTTTGATGCCAATGCAGTGACGCAAGAGGAGATGCCAAGAAACACAGGGGCTTTGCAGACACAGTTCCCACCTTTCCCCGAACTGATCCTTGAAAAACCACAGCTGGTGCATGCAAACATGGAACATGCAGGGGGGAAAAACCCACATGTCCATCTATGAAACAAAAAGCACAACAAACCATGTGCATTCGCATCAATGGTTCCTCAAGAGCAGTCCTTACTTTCCCCCAAACCAGGGGATGCCCCATGGTGTGCCCGTGTATCACGTCAGAGCTGGGAGAGAGAGGAAGGGCAGGAGAAGAGGAGAATAAACCAAAGGTTTTTCATCATAACTACTGAGGAAGAGACACTCAGAGCACTCGCTACCCCTTAAAAATCAGAGTACACCGCAGACTTGGATCACTTCCGTCCATTTTCTCCATCTAGGTAAGAAGAACAAATGAGAACACTAAACCTACACTGCATTTTTTATTTTATTAAGGACAATACTGATTAACTCATGATTAGCAAAACCACTGCACTAAACAAAAATCCCATAGCATCCAAGTACACAGGGACCTCTGGGCTTTTTTCCCATGACTCCTCTCTTTAAGAAGCATGAATAATTAAAACCACTTGGGATCCAGTCCTCCAGTCTCCTCCCTTAGGCACGCTCGCTAACCTAAGGCGGAGGGTAAAGGTCTCAGGACCCAAGAGTAGATTTATATTTTTCCACCATCTGTGCTGAAGTGCAGCCAAGGCAAATTCCACCTTCAGATGTGCACTCCTGGGCCTCCCTGCTACGTTCCGCTTTGCACTTGTGATCTCTATTCCTTAGAAACGAGAAAAACGCAGAGCTGATGAGCCACGTTCCACATGCAACTTGAGTCTGTCCCTGCCGTGGCTGCTGGTTGAACACGGAGGTGACTATTCAAAAGGAAGCGAGGTGAAAAATATCAGTGCCTTTTAGGGGACAGGCATTCCTTGTTTTACTTCCGAATTTTCAGAAGCAAGTTACTGACTCTAAAGTTTTCCAAGACATAGAAAGTGCTTGTGTAAACAAGCAGGGAAACAAAAAAAAATCCAAACAGTGAGGAAGTCGGTCATATTCCTCTTCCTTTGCTTTTCATTCATTCATTTCTTCTTTTCCCTTTTTGACAACAAAATGAATAAAACTAATGAAGGAAAAATGAATAAAGAGGAGTTTGATGGTCTTTGTCAAAAATCATAAAATTAAAAAAGTAGTAGTCTTACAAGTTCTAAAGGATATCTGTGAATATGTACACACACACCCACACACACACCAGTGGCTTTTAATTTCATCCAGAGCAAGTGCTCAGAAGTTCCATAGCATGCAAGAATTTGCCAGTATAGCTAACAAAATCAGGAAAGTTAACTTCACTCAGTGAACTGGAAGGGGCACAATGACTAGTAGGGTTTCTGAGAAACTGCAGAAAAACACATCCCTTCTGTAAGTTAAACTCAGGATCTGACACACGGAATGATGATTTAATGTAGAAAACATACGCTCAATAATGTTGATCTTCTGGCAGAGGATCCAGACACACACCACATCTTTCTAAACACGCAGAAGTTGTTCTAAATTTGTTTTAGAGAGGCTCTCGAAGGAGCCAACTTGCCAAGGGAAGCTCTATCTTTGTGGAAGCCACTGTTCAGTATAGGACTCAGAAGTTTCAAGATGGATTAATCCATCCGAAAAAAAAGAACTTTGTTTAATGCAAGAAGTTGTTTAATGCAAGAAGTCTTGTTTAATGCAAGAAGTAGGGTTTCACTTAAAATAAATGGAAATCATTTTCAGAATGCCCAAGAGGCAATTTTAGTTCTCATTTAACCTAAATTTTAATAGCCGCTGACTACCCTACAAAAAGAGCCCACCTGTGAACTTGCTCAATTTTGGGCAAAGGATCTGATTGAACCAGGACTGAAAGAGAATTTAAAATCTAAGCATGCCTGAAACTGTCATGCCACTTGAAAAGAAAAAAAAAATAGTTTTAGGGCTGCTTAGAAGCTGCTGAAAAGTTGAGAAACAGGGGCACAACATAGGCACACACTTGTGTGCTGTTTTCATGGCCACTGGAACAGCAAATCTGGACTCTCATGGGTCTTAACTTCTGCACAGAAGTTCAAATCCTACCTTGGAGGTGGTGTAACGTGAGAACTAACCTATTGAGCTTGCATACATTGGCACTTCTTCAGTGCCCATATGCACACTGTAATCTAATCATCATTTTGCGCTCATCATCCCATAAACCGAGGGTCTTGGCAACGAACCAGCTCTTCCTCATGACATCTCCGAGAAAAGGTGTTCACCCATTCACCCAACAGCGACTGCAGCCAACACCTGCACTGCAGCAAGTGCAAATCTGGGATACATCTTAACCTAGAGCAGGATTTGAATTTCAGTTAAGTGCACACATCCTGCTTAGGTGCTCAAGCTGCACAAAATAGCAGCACAAAGTCCCGGAGGATTTATTTATTTACTAATGTAAACAGTACACACTGAGATAATATCTGGCAATGTTTATTACAATGAAAACCGATCAATAGTTCTGTCTACTCCAATAACTGTCCATAAACTAGTCATTCTTCCTGGTACTCATTACAAATACTCATCTATTATAGTATCTGTTGTCAGCAAAGAGAGAGGTGGTCACCTTAACTCTTACACTTGAGACCCAAAAGAAGATTGAGAATTAGATGTACCTGGACCCAAGAGTGATGGTTGAAATTTAAGGAGGGAGATGCAGCTTACAGTGGCAAGCAGCAATTAATCCCTAGAGAATTTCAAACCCAGCAGATCTGAGATCTATCTTGTTCTGCATCAGATTGTTTCAGTTTAGGGTAACTCATTATTGGGTGACCTAATAGGCATTTGTTGCATTTCAGAGATGCGTGCAGAGTCTAAAAATCCTTTTTTTTTTCATTTCCTTCCTGGTTTTAAGTTAGCATTTAAAACATAATAATATTGAACTTTCCTAGAGAATAGAAAAAATACAAACGAATTTGTTCTGAAAGTTCTGGGTATTAGAATTTCTAATCCCCTCTATTTTTTTATTTGCACTGTTGCATATTGTCATTATAGAATAATAGCAGTTTTGTCTCTAAAAAGGAAAATCCCTAAGCACTGGCTTAGTACTTGCTGCATCTTCATCTTTCCTAAATCTAAGTCTATCATACTTGCAACGTAACAAATAGATTATAATGTTTTAAAATATGCATTACAATTTCTTACATATCACTAGCTTAAGCAAAAAGTAACAAAACCAGACAGTACAGATGGAATCAATATTGCCATCTTCCTCTTCTCCTATAATTCATATAATTTCACTCTTGTTAAAATAGGCTTTTCCAAAGAAATATGATAAACCTGATTAATGTAACTATGCATGAAATAAATATATTTCCCTCCCAGCTAATTCCACATTTTGCTGGCTCATCATTCAAGGTTCTTCTATTTTCTCCGAGCCTAAAGATAAAATAAGACCTTTTGTGCTCTGTCAAGTCCTGAGGCAAGAGCTATGCTCAGAAGTTATTGTAGTTATACGTTACCTTTCTCTCATAAAAACTTCTCTTTGACAAGATAATTGGGCTTGTACTTATGAAGTGGGAAGAGCAGGGAGGCGATAGGGACACAATCTGTTTTCCTTCATACTGGTCTAGATCTGCAGAGCATTGAGGAGCACGTTTGAGTTTGGACTAACAAACTGAGCAAACACCACAGGAGCCACAAGGGAAGCTCTTGCACCCAACACCAATTTCTGTGATTTCAGTAAGGTGTAGGTTAGAATTTTCTGTTTATCTTCTTAGCCATTATTTACTCCCCACTCAAAGTCATCCTATTATGTAAAGGCTGCTAATAAAGAAACGATTAAGAATGAATTGCAGAAGTTGAATGTTAGAGATATATTGGCAAAGCAGTGTAAAAGAACAAGAATTACCCCTCCAAACACACAAACTGGCAAAAAATCCACTAAGCAAATAGTGGACAGTCTCATCCATCTTTCATACTTGTCTGCTATTGTCAATTTAGCTATTTAAATTAGTATTAGACTTTCAAATACACAGGGTTAGCTTTAGGTAAGGAGACTGGATTTCTTTTTTTCCAGCAGAGTTATATTAATTTTTCTAAATATAAGCAAATAAAGACAAAGTCTCTGTTCTGAAAACCCTCAACACTGAGAATTACCAGTGCAGGGATCCCCCGTGTGCAGAGCAGTGCTGCAAAGAAACAGGAAAGCTAAAATGAGGTGGAGACTGGGAATTTTGCACCTGGTTTCAGGGCAAGCAAGAGCACCTCCCCAGAGCCTCGCAGAGGGCCACTTGTTTCCAGTGCATAAGGAATTTTTCGGTACTCTCTCGCTCCACAGAAGAAAGGGCTGTTTTGTTGGCAAATATTAAAACTGGGTAGGAGAAGAGAATTCCCTCTACTCAAAGCAGTCCTACAAACTTCAAAGGGAGCTCCTAAACTGCAGAGACTTAAAACAAAATAAACCTTCACTCGATCAGCGCGAGGCAAAAAAAACACACATACAGCAAAAAGTATATGTCACTTTACAATTAAAAAAAAAAAGTCAGTCTACTTATGTCAAAAAAATCCCTTTTAAATCTCTGAAGAGAACATCACGTCTTTATTTTTCCCACTCCAGATTATTCCCTTCCTCTGCCTGAGGAGGCCCCGTCCATGCACGGCCTCCCTCGTCCCGGGGCTGCCACCACAGCAGGCAGGGCAGGTGGCCCCTCGGAGGGACCATCCAACTCATGGTCCCTGCTACAACCTGCCCTCCGCAGCCATGTGGGGGGCAGCTCCACGCACCCGTTTGCGACGCGCTCCAGCTCCTGGGAAGGGAATGGGGAGCCACGAGCAGAGCCCTATCCCGGCACGGAGCAGTGGTGGCCACCCCTACGAGACTCAGCACCTCTCCGTACATGGATGCTGCTGCTCCCTATCCTCCATCAAGGATAAAGCAGGAGGAAAGTCTGCTACCCCTTCTAGACTTCTCCCCTGCCCCATGCGTCCATGAGTAACCACAACACAGCTCTAGGAATTCATACAACGTTAAAAAGGGAACACCCATTTTCCTATACTATCTGCTTTACAGAATTCTCTAGGTATAAGTGGCCTTAAAGAATAACTGCTGCATGGTATAGATATATTCTAAACATTATGACAGTGTGTAAAGGATTTTTCCTAAATGCTTTTAAATATAATTAAATCACAGTAATGGTAATCACATGGAAAGCTTTACCCTTGACAGTTTGACAATGCAGGGACATAGGAAATGCTTTTCCGCCATCAGAAGGCATGGGGAAGCAAAGCCTACCTCATGTTGCTGAGAGATTAGTTCTATATGGGAACAGAAAATGTGTTTTAATAGCTGACAATTTCATAAAAAATAGAACAAAAATTAAATTTACCTGACACATTTTGAATTCTCTGGAACACTGATGACTGTTCTTTCTGTATCTCAGTATATCTGCTGCTAAGAAATTACCATGCAGGGAAGAATCACCAAAACATTAGCCTCTAAGTGCTTCCTTGGGCTACCTTCAGGTCCCACTCCACCCAAGATCATTCTAGACTTTCTCGATATTTCCTAAGTATGGATAAAGACCCGAACTCTAGAGTTTGAACTGCTTTCAGAGCCCAGCACTAAAATCTTATTGACTCTAGCTCTATGGTGCCGTAAAGAGATGTGGACCTGGAAGTGAAGTATCCTTTTGTCATCATTTTTCAGATTTCTCCAATAGTCTAAAACTTCACACAGGAAAACACAATCATGTTTTGAGTAACCAAAAGCTTGCCATTATCTGGAAGCTCTGGCTCTGTACAGCTCCCAAAACATATGCACTAATGCCCAAGTTCTCATAACTGTTATAGCTTATAATGATACCTACTATTTGTGGTCACCTTTCTGCATAAAAGGTCACCCTATATTTTTGCCAGAGAAAAATTCCCTGCATAGGACAGGAAAACATTTAGCGTGACCGGAACTGGTATCCTGAGGAAATGGAAAATGTGCTAGCCATGCAGGGCAGTACTAACATCTGAAGTTTTCCTTCAGTGCTTCAGTCCTAGAGCTGGCTGTGTGAGCACATACGCTTGAATAGGCCACAGTCTAACAAACACAGTTGTAAATAGCAAACAAATATTATGGAATGGCAAACATAAAAGGATTAAGGGTAAACCCAGCTGTAACGAACAATATTCTCCAAACCACAAAAAAAAAAAAATGGCCAAGAATTAGTAGTATGACAGGAAGACAGGAAGAATCTGCAAACTAACATTTCTGGGGTCAATTCCATATGGCCAAGGGGCACCAAAATGAATTCAAAAGCACTGAAACCCTGACAGCTTTAAAAACCATAATCCTTTCTTTCCTGAAACAACTGAAACAATTATGAGGAAGCACAAATCTTGCATTTAGGTACCACCCATTAGCATAGATCAATATCTGTAACAACCCTGCCTTGCTGTCTCTAGGATTTCTCATTTCTGTTCATGCTGCTTTTTCAGTGAGGATGATGCACCGATAGAATCCTGAATCCTCTAGGTCATCTGATTTCTGCATCTCTCAGCCCTCTCTCACTGCATTCCTCATGTTCACGTGATGTCCAGACTGCTGGAAAGTCCCGCTAGCTGGTGACCATATCCAGGCAAAAGGCACCATCTACACACTGGGTCTGGCCAAAAGGAAGATTATTTAAGAGTTATTGTTTCCTTCAGGATCCCTAGTTCTGGAGAAGCACCAGGCTCTCAAGCCTAAGAGGGTTAGCTGAACGTTAAAACAGGGTAAGCGAAGTGACAAAGCAGATAACCTTCCCTATCCGGAATTTATCTACCTGTGGTCTGGACTCTGAAAACGATCTTCCAGGCTCTATTCGTGGAAACCATGCCGCTATATCCTGTGTAAATGAACTGGGATGCAGGATGATAAACTAACGTGGTTCAGATTCAGAGAAGACGAGCAGGGATCTGGCACACAACTCCCTCCTTGCTGCTGGGAAACACATACCCCATTCCTTGAAAACGCTCTGCTCTAAGGAGTCATGGGACTCTTCATTACTTATTGCCGGTCTCAAAAGAAATTAGATAAGCTTCTTCTATCTTACAAAAGATTTTCATTATTCAAAATTTACATGAGAACAATACATGAACTGGAATAAAACTGAAAAAAAAAAGACTCTATCAGGGAAACTAGAGGATTCAAAAAGATTTTTTAATGTATCTTTTAACTTCGGATGCCAGGAGTATAAGTGCAACATCTTGCAAAGCCAGATAGCGTTCCAGTGGCCTTTAACAAGGTAGATATGCTATCTTGCTACCATCTTCTGAAGGCAGCTAAAGCAGAGATCTATAAGAGAAAAAGGCAAAGAAGGAGAAATAGGCCCTTTGAAGTTGCAGGATTACCAAAATGCTATAGGATAATGACACACACAGCACAAAAGATACTGGAACAAGAACTCTATTGTCATGAGGAAATACAGCACTACAACAAGATATAATATCCGAGAAAAACTTGTAGAGTGTATACTGGACCTAAAGGCGCTAGCAAGTCAACAGCTGAATTCTGCACATGATTTGTTTTAAATAAATAAAGTGAATATTCTCATCTTGCACAACTGGAAATTGCTGAAAACAATAGACCAATGTTGACACAGCTGAGAATAAAGTCTATTTTACTTGTTATCTAGATGCAGGGCATAACGATGGAAGAAATAGCAACAAAAGCAAGATCTCCTATAGTAAAACTCAGAGTTCAACCACTCGAATGATCTAGACCAGAAAGTCTGAAACTTAGATTCTTCAGACTGCTCCACGCCAGACTCTGGAATTTGAAATGATTCAGCAAGAGTCTCCTCAGGGACTTTGATGTAAATATAGAATAACCGCAGTGTCTTTCTGTGGAGTCTCTCCCATTATACTGGCTTAGCTGAAGAATTTAATTTTAAATGGAACAAAACAAAACTGCACCAGGGATTGGAAAAGGCCAGGAGGTCCACGCTGCCGTTCTACCTTTTGCAGTTTATCTAATGAGGTCTCTGGTCTAAGATCAGCTTTCTTTGCTCAGTAATCTTTAGACTTCTATTTGGCTTGAAGTTACGTTGACGACTACTTCAATATATTGAGCAAAAGGCTCTATACTTTCACCATAACATATTCAGGTGCCAAAATACTTAAATGTTCTACAACTGACCACAGCAGCACTTGTCAAAGAATCAATGCTTATGTTCCTATAACTGTTAATGAGTGAGTCTCAGCCCACAGTCCTATACATACTAGAGTGAACAATCATGCATCATTTTCCTATCTTCATCTACTGTGGCCAATATTCTGTAAAAAACAGTGCTGCAAGCTATGATAAAACCAGGTTTCTACCCTTTGGTATACATCTGACTTCCTTACCATATAGACCTGGGAGGAAAAAAACCAAAAAACTTAAACATTTGTAAAAACACAAACAAACAAAAAAAGCAATCATCCCCAACTGCTTTTGTGCTTAGTTGTGAATGGGATTGATTATAACTGTATTTTGAGGTATGCACAGTTTCATAAAGTGGAAGTCTCTTTCAGGGATGTTTACATGGAAACTCAGACAACAAAACGATGATCAGCAAGTTCATAATCTTTGAAAATTTTACTTGTTGTAGAATTATTTACCCTATCCCCATCATATCTTCATCGGATCATCATCCACACTTGCACCTTGCAACTAGCTCCACGACCCGTGCCCCAGGGCCTTATATCAGGCAACTCCTAGAAGATCTCCATTCATCCACATTTTTAAATCTGGTAAGGGCAGCAAATCAGCATCGGTGCACTGAGTGGAAAGAAACCATGTAGACTGGCAGCAACTGAAGATCCTGGGCGTTTCTAGGAATCCTTTCCCTGTCTTTCTCTAACACAATGAAGGGTAAAAGTGAAACACTGACAGCCCACTGAAGCCTTCGAAGAGATGGTATGGTTCCAGTTATGAGAGGATGGAAAAATGAGAGCCCTGAGGATCTTTTGGGAACATTAACATTATTAATCAGGAATGTATGAGCCACATACCAGCATTCCCAAGCAGTGTTTTTAAAGGATGCCAAATCAGAGAAATGCAAAGGAACAAGAGAATTCATTTAAGCCCAGTCTTTGCCTTTTGGCGAGTTCTAGCACACCACAGAGACCATTTTCTAACCTGTTCTTTAAAAAGAAGTAGTCCCCCCTGATGAAGACTCATCAGTATCTGCACACTGCGTGTCCCTGCGGTTTACCACCTGTATAGTTAGAACATATTTCTTAATATGTAACTTTAATTTTTGCCACTCGCTGAACTGATTTCTTCAGGTCTTTCTCCCAGTGGATATGAAGAACAATTAATCACTGTGCTCTTGATTATAAAACTTTGCACTCACCAGAATACTTTGTCACGCTCTCCTCAATGCATACAACTAAAGCAACGCTTTACAACGCTTTCACAAGCCATGTAGGGCTTCTAAGTATCCTTGTGCCCCTGGGCCACACAGCAATCAACTAGTTTCTGCTTTCTCAACACTGGAATAATAACCGCCTTGACAAACATCTATGACCTCTCCACATTTCCACTGGGGTTCCACAGGTAGAAATCAGGGCAGAATTTATCCCCATGAGTTTCAGAATTAATGCCTTGCAACAGGAGGGAGAAAAGGCAAAATTAATTCTGTCAGTGCTAGCACAATTCCTCAATGACAGTTCGCTCCAAGACATTGATCTTTGTTCAAAGCAAGCAGTCTCATTTCATACTTGTGTATGTCTTCTCCAGCACAGCTTCTATAAGCCAGTAGTCTTGCATCAAAAAAGGCCTTATCAAGCTATGGAACATTTAGATTTAGTCAGGGGAACAGATACTGGCAATTCACAGGGCTAAACAAGGCCCGACGTAAACACAGAGTTCAATTTGAAAGAGCACCTTACAGGACGGACGTACAAAGCCCACATCCATGGGGAGCCATGAGGATTCCGGGGCTGAAAAGGACGCAGCACGGGGCCTTGCCTGCTGCTTCGAAAGTCTTCCTTCATTTGCAAGCACTGCTGTGATGGAAGAAGCCCTCCTTAGCCCCGACATGCTGACGCTGCACGTGCGGCTGGCGCGCCACGATGCGCGCTTCCCGTGTCACATTGGCTTGGGCTCTGCCCGCTCCGTCCCTGCTGCCTGCAAGCGCAACTGAACTTAGGAAAATTCAAACTGTCTTCTGTCCGTTTCGTACCTCTTCAGCAAATGATCAGTAGACAAAGTGAATTTGCTCTCTGCAATTTGGAGGCTACGCGAATGTCTCTGCTGCTTAACATGGAAAAGGGGAACAAAGTTTGGGAGGAAAGCAGCAGAGAAACAGATGGAGAGAGAACACGAACAATAAAACGCTTAACAGTGGGGAGAGTGACAGGAGAAATCCTTCTGTAAATTAGAGTTGGCCTTGATACCTTTGAGTGATGAAATGAAACAAAGGCACAAGTGAGTTTTGAGAGATCACCCCTATGAGTGGCTGCTTCTCCATCCCTTGTGTTTTGCCTACACAATATACTTATTAATAATAACAATAGTTAGTATTTCTCTTCTAAGAGCTTTGCTAATACAAACTCAGTAATGATCATGGTGCTGTCTCAGCATTAACCAGATTTAAAAAAAAAATGATCTCCTGAATAAAGCTCTGAGAGGCTAAATGATTTGTCCAATGCCACTAAAGGTGCCAGAATCCATGAAAATTAGAACACAGGATCTCTTGTTTACTGATCAGATCACAGGGCTACATTCGAGATTGAAACCTTGAAATTTTCTCTTTGTAATAAAAATGCTGACCTTTCCTCATTGCTCTTGGCCAGGGGCACCATAACTAAAAGCAGAGGTTTTTGCAGGGCTAAGCATTAGACATCTGGCTACCGTGAATGTACAAAAGAAACAAAAGGAAATCCGTAAGACTCCTTTTCCTCCGTGGTGAGGGTTATGCCCACCGTTATCATGCCAAGCAACTCAATATGTAGAGCCAAGAGGTATAGCAATAATCAGTTTTATGTTACCGTGTACATGTGCATACCTAAAGGTTCCTGCACCTTGCTCCTCTCTATGCTGGAGACAGGCTGTAGGCTGAAGCTAGCAAGTTGAGCAGTAGTTAGGAGTTTACAGGAAGGGTAGCTTTGGAAAAACAAATCACACCGGCAGCTAATCATTAGAAAGGTATTTGGATCCCTACTTTATAGCGCATACTAAATTACTGAACTGAATTACTGAAAAAAGAAAAAAATGGACTGAACGGAAGAGGCTTGGAATCATGGACCTGCATCCCACCCCCAGCTTGACTTCTGACTTCCTCTGTGATCTTGACCAAGCTGCTCTCCACTTCTGCATCGACTTCCTCGAGACCCCTAGTTAAAAAGGATGATGGAGTTTTGTTTCCAGACATGAGTTACACACTTGCAGATTTATTTTCTCTCATCTCCACCAACTGAAAAGGGCCATTCCAGCCAGCACCATTCATTAGGTCCATATATTACTACCTGGTATTTTGCCTCAGTGCTATCCATGCAGGACTTAATGACCATCTGGTTCCTGAGGATCCAAAGAACATGCCTTAATTCACTCCTCGCTCTGCTGTTGCATTTTGGAAAGAGAATTGCTACTCCTTTCCAACAAAAATTCTCCTGGTTGTACACAGAAAAATTGCAAAAAATTGTAACTGAATTGATGATGAGATGCTGAAGTGTCCCCCCACCTCCCCTCCACTGCCACAGCTCCCTTTAATTTGCTGCAGAGCCATCAAATCCACGAGAGCTTTTAGCTTGGGTCACCGGTGCAATTGCAAAGTCCCCCTCCGCGGGCCAGGGAAGCCGCTCGTGGTAGAAACTCCAGAACGATGAGCAGAAAAATGTTAAACACAACTCGGTGGCCACAGGCTGCCGTTAAGGCACAACATTTAAGCGACACAATGGCGCGGCCCTTGCCAGCAGCGCGCGAGCCGAGCGGAGCGGAGCCAGCAGGGCCCAGCCTGCCTGCCCGAGTCGAGCCTGGCGCTCCCCGCTGCGCGGGCAAGGCGCGGGCGGCCCCTCGGCGCTGCGCCCGTCAGCGAGATTGAAACAAGGCACTAACACACAGGTTATACAGCGGGGGGGCACACGAGAGCAGGAGGGAGAAGGGAGGCAGAACACCCTGTAACAGGTAAACTCTGAGGTGCCCAAGTCGCCCTTTGGAAGAAGGGTCTGCATTTCACTGCAGACCACGCTTGGGACTTAAATGAGCAAACAAATGGACTTTGCTTTGCAGCATCTCCCAACCATACACTGTCCGACTACAGTGGGGTTTTGCCCACCAGCTCTGAGCTCCTGGATTTTTATTTGCAAACGACTTGATTCAATTCAGACGATCTCAATCTACTGCATTTTCTCATCCTCTCGGCTTGCTTATTGTTCTGCCACTGTAGTCCCAAATATTAATTATTTCCCCAAATATATTCAATAAACAGATTCTAAATGAGGGCAGATCAGCCCGATGCACAATCTGACAGGCATTTATGAAATAACAATGCTCTTAGAAAGAGACTCTTCTCTCGCTGAAAGACCTAAGACATGTTATTTTGAGTGTTTTGTTGTATCACAGGAGAGATCAATTAGGTTTTTCTGCCTTCATCTATGTTCTAAAGCAGCCTTCCATGATGTCATCACAAAGTTGTGCTGGTTTGGTTTTTTGTTTTTGTTTTTCCCTCTTGAATAAAGGACAAAAATTTGTTATGACATCACCAAAGAGAATAAACTATCTTTTATGCTACAAGGAATCTCCTGCTTCTTGCCATTATCTCTACACCGAAACGCACGTATCCTCGCTGAGAGAGCGACAGGAACTGCATGTCAACAGTCACACACGCACAATTCCTAATAATGTTCTGAACAAAGCAAAAAAGGATGATTTATTTGGGAGGCTGAAATTAAAGATCTGCCAGATTTAAGCTTTAATTTTTAAATAAAACATCATTTCAACTTCTAAATCCTATTCAAGGGGGCTGTGAGCCTTACCCAAGAACAGTTACTGTGCTAACGCTTTGGATGCATATTGAGGAAAAATACTGACAAAAGGTACTGAAAAAGCTTTTACTTACAGGAATGCAGCGCAGCCTAATCTTTTTGTTTTTAAGGTGCAGTGATTTCAGCATCTACAATGTAACTTCAGGCAGTCTGAAAAGAAACAGGTTAAAATCTCTTTCAGTTATAATTGGTATTTCAGATTTAATTAAAAATTAAACTTTCATAATGTTTCACCATCCAAAGCAATGCATTATCAGTCAAGCGTAGCTTTTCTTTTTTTCTTTTTCTTTTTTTTTTTTTTTGTATTTTTTTTAAA
>JAVCKT010019428.1:0-27946 GCA_032273925.1 Rhynchotus rufescens | reverse complement strand
TGCCAGCTGCCCAGAGAAACAGCTTTCAATAGTTTTATTATGTTTTGTTTTTTTTTTTTTTTTTTTTTTATGACAGGCCTAAAAATACACTACACAGCATTACCAGCCAGCACTGAAAACTGGTGTGCTTTTATTGCTTTGTTTTATACGGAAGGTTTGTTTTCTTGTTGTTACTATTACAAGATAACACTTAAAGCCATGTGTTTTTCAAACAGATGAGGTGGAACTTATTCAGCACTCTTTAAAGAAAGTTTTGCTTTAGTATGAAAATGCCAAGTCATTTACTCTTCTTTTCTCTTTATAAAAAGTAAAAAAAAAAAAAAAGCAATTTTCAAAATGTCCTTTGCCATCAGAAGATATAAACAGAGAAGTCAAGGCAAATTCCTGCAGAGCACGTTCAGAGGATCTCTACGGCCTCAGCCAGCCACATCCTGTCATCCAAAGGACAAAGATGAAGTTCCCTCTTCTAATCAAGAGTCCCAGAAGGGTTGGGGTGGACAGATGCTCTGCTGACCATCCAGGCTGATGGTGCCCAGGCAGCCCGTGTGCTGGGGTGGTCAGGGGAGCCAGGACGGCCAGGCAGAGGGGTTGTAGCCATGGAAAACGCGTGTCCCTGGGCATGGAGCAGAAAGTCATGCAGCAGCGCGGCCTCTCCCATGCCCTTAGTGCTGCATCCTGACCTGACCTACATGTGTGACAACAGGATCCAAAAGAGAGAGCAGGTGTGAAGTCTGGAAGGCAGACGGAAAACACGGGTGTTTCTGAAGGACTCCTGCAAGCTCTCACCCTCACACACGAGGAACCTCAGCCAGGGCCCCAGCTTGAGTGCTCTGAGGAATCTGAGCCCACAGTCTTCTCCACAGGGACAGGGCCAGAAAGACCTTTCAAGGAACGGAGCAGAGCTCCCTTCTGGCTGGTCTTCTAAGACACTGTCTTGTCTTCTGGCATGTTTGCTGAGGAAGTGGGAGACCCAGGTTCAAGGCCTTCCTCAATCTGCGAGCGCTGCTCTCACTTCCCATGGGGCTGGCTAGGGGCCAGCTCGTCCCTATTCCGGGCAAAGCTCTTAGAGTGAAACCGTGTCTTCCATTAAGCGGATGTTTGCCCTCCCCATCCCGCTGCGGGGGCCCAGCTTGTGTCTCGGAGTGAGTGATCTGAAGTGCGCCTTGTGAGGAGCCTCGGGACGCGTCTGGCCTCCTCGGAGCCGGTCAGGCAGACCTGGCTCCTTGGGGGATGAGGGACCGGCTGCCTCATTTCTGGGAATACAGCTTCTTAGGAAGGGGCCCCTGGGCAGCCATGGAAGCAGAAAACTTGGACGTGACGGATGGAGAGAGCGCAGAGCACAGGTGCTGGAGAGACGAGGCCCTTCGCGCACCTGGGCGTCAGTGCCAGAGTGCAATCAATCAAAGTCTGGTTGTAAGCATTACTCCTTAAAACTCATCTCTTTTATACACAAAGATCCTGGCTCATCTGTCATGATCTTTGCTGCTGCTCTGATAAACACTTCCAGGGCTTATTAAATGTGCCTTATGATGTTATTTCATGGAGACAGTAATTTGACAGTAATCACGTGAGAAACATAGAATTTGCCGCCTGGCCTGGGAAGACTTTTTTCTTCTCACTACTAATTAAACTGACGTTATTGCAAAATTTTAGTGTGATGGTTATGATTTGTCCTTTGATAACACTTGGGCTAATACTGAGGCATGCAAAGCACCTTCCACTCCTGTGACGTTAGCGGGAGGTGCGGTTGAGCAGCACTGCTTTGGACTCCAATGTCAGCACTAATAACAACGTTTTGAGGCCGATTTCTACTAGCCTTACCCAGGAGCGGGTTCTTCTGGTTCTAAGGGGGCAGTTTCACAAGTAGGAAGGCATAGCTGGGGGGAAGAGGGGCCAGCTGCTTGACCACGGTAGTGTCACACAGCATGCCCTGACGGGTGATCCTGCTGACCACAGCTTTGCTCTGCTTGGTGAGACTGACCATTAATAATGGGAGAGTTGATCAGCAGCGAAGATTGTGAGGGCATCATGGACAAAGGAAGGCTGGAAAAGCAGCAGGGCTAAAGCCAAAATCACTTGTGAGAAAAACCCAGGTACTAGTGATGGTTGGAGTGAGGAAGGAAGAAATGGAGCATTTCTGGTGACGGGAGAGGAGGTGGTCATGTTCTGCCTGGCGTGGATGTGTGTAGTATTTGGCTGTTTAACCACTGTTTCCAGCCCGCAGCTTAGACCCTGCTGCAGGCCCTTGGGTGGCAGAGGCTCTCCTGTCTTCAGTGAGTTCAAACTGACATCGTAAACATGTGGAGACCAGTGGGGTTGAAGAAAAAGGCTAGGAATGTAGTCTGAGAGGAGTCATTCCCAGGGGTAACTCTTGCCTGTTTGTTCCTTCTCTGTCAGAGACTTTAATACTTCACTGTTTAGAGTTAACAGCTTCACAAGAGATTCAATAATATTTGTTTTTGCCCAAATCCCTCGAAGTCTGAGGGAATGGAGACAGCATCAGTTAGAGATGAAGAGCCAAGAAAAGTAAATCATCCTTGGGTCAGAACAAGCTTCCATTTGAAGTGGCCACAGATGGCAAATATGTTGATGAATCAGCGACTTCGCAGACCTCTGCCCATTCGGAGAGCATAAACAAACACGAAAAGGACACAGAGCTGTGGCGCTTTCCGGAGCCTTCCTGGCCCCTTCGCGCCGCTGGGGGATCTCCGAGGAAGAGCCATAGGGAAGGAGAAGGCTGAGACCTTGGGCACGGGTCATCACGGGTCCCATGCTTCAGCTATGCGAGCGCCGGTGCGTGGGGTCATGGGCTCTGCTCCCTGCATGTCCTTGTCACCCGTCAGCGTCACCCGGCGTGCGCTTAGCGCAGGAGACAGCTGCCGACAACGTGGGATCAGGTGCTCGGGCTGGTCCTCGGCGAAGGTAAGGGCAGAGGGGTTGGGTGAGGACACGAGCTGTTGCACCACTCTGCAGCGGGATGGGGCAGCCCGAACAGCCAGGCCGTGTGGAGCAGGCGGCCCCGCAAGGCAGCGGCCTCAGCACCTGATGGAGGGATAGTGGTGAGGAGAAGGGAGGCAGCAAGCCGTGGTGATGCAAGTCATCGTGTTACCTGTGTTGGAACCTCATTCCCACGTGCATGGGAATCCTGTAGTCCAGGACCTCAGAAACCTGCCAGGGCCCCAATTCCCTTGCTACAATCCCGTGCCTTGGTCTTGTCCCCTGTTGGTAGCACTGTCCCCTCCATGCAATGCAGAACCGGCAGCGAGGACCCCTGTTCACCTGTGCAGAGATGTCCTCAGACTCGCAGCAGCCCTCCCTGCATCCTGACCTTAATTTCTTTTCTCTGATAGTGACTAAAAACCTTATGAAATTCCCTGGCACTCGCTCACTGCGGGCCAAGGGTGCGTGCCCAGAGCCGAGCATGCCTCACACCACAGAAACCCCCTGAGCTCCAACAAGTCTGGCAGGGAGGGATTTTTTCCTGCTTCTGTTTGCCAAATACCATGTCAGGAGGCTGTGCAGAGACCCCCGCTTTGCGGGACTCGTGTTATATGTTCTGGGATCTGCTGACTAAGGAAGGCTCCCGAAGAGACCCAGTGTCACTTCCATGCCCTCCTGAATGCAGGCCCGGAGGCGGCTGCTGCTGTAGGATAACATATAAGTGATGAGAGGCGGCCAAGCCAGAGACTCTGCATGAATTGTTTTGGAGATTTTTATAGACAGTCTATCTGGGATAAAACACAGAGCCCGGATCTTCAAAGCGCTGTGTGGGATGCCAGCTATGGGACTCCCAGTAAAGTTCCTAAGCATCACATGACTGAAAACTTCTGTGGCACCAGTGTTTTTCTGCAGAGGAATAGCTGAGACAAAGGAAAACAGAAGAAAATGAATTCTGCCATTCCCCAGGAGCAACACCCCATAAAATGTCAACCCTGGGGCTTGCGTCGTCGCAATTGTAATAGGTATCATAGGAAATGTGAAGGAACCTCTGAGACGCTGGGATTTATTGTCAGCAAAGGAGATGCTTCAAATTCCACCGCAGAGTTGGAGAACATCTAATCCAACTCTGAAGTTAGATTCAACAAGTTGATGGAGTTAAACGGAGTAAATTGGATGAATTTAGCTGTGATGTTTGAGCGTCTGTTCACCATGCACATTTACACAGAAAAGAGAAGGTTCTTGGAGAATTTCTTCACAGGCTTTCATCTGCAAAGTAGCCACCTCACATAGTGATATTCAGGAAAACAATTATATTTTTTTAGAGAGATATATTCACCAAATGGATAAAAGTTGTTATGCTCAAATCTTCTACTTTATTTTCAGGGAGTGAAGAAAGGGATAACCTTTTTGCTTATTCTTCTGAAGGTTTCCTGTGCCCATGTCCAGTGTCTAGACTAAGTCAGTGTATTTGCGTTGACTTTTTCAGGACCTCAGTGGTTCAAGGCAGGAGTTGGGGGCTGCTTGAGGAAGCAGCGAGGGGTTAGTGGATTGGACTGGTGGAATGAACAGTAGTGAGCAGTGAAGTGCTGGAGGGAAAACTAGCTTCAGCCAGTGATCACAGAGCAGAATTGCAGAGCGGAAAGATGCTCACCAGGCAAAGACCAATGATCATGGCATAGGGAAGTCAAGTCAGTCTAGACACAGCTTTTGTAGCAGTTCTTGGAAGACACTTGATGGATTAAGACTCAGTGGAAATAGTCTCCCTTCTTCTGTCTGTTCAGACATCTTTCAGGCTCTAACATGAATTAACCACCATTATTCTAATTTTACAGATGGGGACAGACGAGCTACATGACGTGCTCTAAGGCACGTGCACGCTCTGTGTCAGCGTGAGGACCTGCCCCTGGATCTCCCAATGATGAGGATGTTGCTCTTGGCCCTGCGTCATCACGACTGCAAACACAGCAGTGATCGACTTTCCCTGTGTCCTTTATGTGCCTACAAATGGTAAGTTTTTGAACAAATTAAAGAAACAAGAGAGTCACTCACCTGGTTTATATGTCCAGTCCACATTGTACCGTGACATAATGTACCCTAGAGGAGTCTGTAATTAATATAAGTAATTACCCCTTGCTGCAGAGACATCAGAGACTGGTGGAGTATCTGGATGAAACTTTCACCTTGTTTACCCAGTGCGGATGCTGTGTGATTCAGAATGGCTTTGGAGCCGGCTGCTGCAGAAACCCCTAAGGTGAGTGCTGTGAACTCGTGGACACCAGCTTGACCTCCACTGGACCTCAGTACAGGTGGAGAGAAGTCGCGAAAATAATTAGGCAGGACAATTAGTCATCGGCTACTGCAAAGGGGTTTCTTGTGTTTGCGGGTGTTTGTCTCCTCTGTTGGAAAGAGGTGCTATAAAAGCTGGACAAGGGGTGGGTCTCCGTAGTCCCTTGGCACAAAACATGCGTGGGCTCTCTGCACATTCTTGGTGCTTCAGTGGCATTGCTGGTCATTGGGAGCGGGCTCTTCCCAAGGGCCAGGGGACAGGTTCATGGATCCAAGTGCAGAGGACACCCGGTCCACGGCCAGGCCAGTGTAAGCAGCCCAGCTACCCAAAGTGCAGCCCTTGCCTCTGCTTTAGGCTCCCCTTCCCAAACCCTCCTGACTTCTGCTGCTCCCAATACGCGCTGTGGGCTGGCAGTGTTGCCAGGAGCACTGAGTACCTGACTTTTCACGACACTCAGAGACTCACAGTGTTTGAGGCTTCCCACACTGGCCCGTTTGCTCATTTTGGCTCCAAGTTTTCAGTATTCCAGCTTTGAGTAAAGGGTAATTTTTCTTTCTTTCTTTCTTTCTTTCTTTCTTTCTTTCTTTCTTTCTTTCTTTCTTTCTTTCTTTCTTTCTTTCTTTCTTTTCAGGTTTTTTAGTTTTGTTAATTAGTATTTTTAAAGTGCTTAGACATTCTCAGGTTCTTGGTGATCCAGACTATTGCTGCTGGTGTTATTATGACTAACACTACTGCTAATAACCTTAGTGAGCTTGGCAACACTCATTTTAACTAAATTCCTTGCCACAGATGAACAAAATCTAACAACTTCAGTGATGTGAGGGGGTACATGACTCAGTTACCAGTAACTGCTGTTTACAAGGGGCAGGAAGAGTATATTTGCTCAAATGAAAAAAAGGTCAAGGCAGAGGCGCATTTGCTGTTTGTTAATAAGTAATCTAAAGTACAACACGACTTCACTGTAACAAATAGCTTGGCCAAGCTTTCTTGCCATCACTATTATTCCCAAACCAATTCTGGACAGAAATAACAATTAAAAGTATTATAGATTCTCATAGATTATTTTCAGCATCTCCAAACCTATAGGGAGGATTTGTAGCTGGAAAACAACCTCAACAAGAAAAGCCCTTTCATATTTTTGCCACTGTTTGTCTTAGGACACTGTAGGCAACCAAGGTTGAAATATCAGATAGGACATTATTTATCTCCTGGGAAATTCTCCTTTGGCCTCCCAGTCAGACCCATGCATCTTCGCTGTGGAGATGTGCCAGCGGGAGCTGTGGTGTGGCTGGCCTGCGTACAGCCACCCCACTAAGCCGTGATGGGTTCCTTACAAAACCACCCACATCATTGCTGAACCTGGCCCACAGACAGCAGTTAAAATCCAAACGTGGCTTTTGGAGAATGTCCTTCCTCTGAGTGACTGCGCATACAGGTCCTTGATGCCTCATGGCCCCTGCCCATCAGCGTCTCTATATAGAGAGTGGGTGTGTATATATACATACACACACACACACACACACACACACACACACATGCACACACATGTACAAGCATGTGCTCAGGGTCACCGTTGGAATTAGGCACCCGATACACATGGCAAACTACAGCTCCCTGAAATGCAATTCTGAGAGGGAAAACCATGTAGGGGCCACGTTAGGCTCCTGGCTAACCTGGGATGAAAAGAGAATTTGTGCAACAGGGTGTTTCCAAGCATCGGGAAGCAGCATCACTGCTCCTGGATTAAAGGAAGGGGGTTGGGTGCCCTGGAGCCCTCCTGCCTCCAGTTTTCTTGCTGTTTGGTGCTACTGACATGGAGGGGGACACACGGCCATGGGAAAGCAGCAGGGTTGGTGCCAGGGTTTGTATCTGTGCCGGGCTGTCGCGGGTGGCTACGATCCAGAGCCCTGTGTGGGTCTGTGCCCCACGCGTCGAGCCCAGCGCACCGGCGGGCAGCAGGGAGGACACGGGATCGGTGCCACTCTCAGATCTGTCTGAGCTGCAGAGCCAGGCAAAGAGCTGCCGGGGTGAGGAGGCCGGCGGCACAAGCCCTGGGTGCCGCGGCTCGAGGAGCACGTGGCCGCGGCGGGCAGAGCCCAAGGCGCCCCGGGCGGGCGGCCTCGCCGGGCGGCGATGCCACCTGCGCCTGCACGTGAGCGCGGCTCAGGCGGTGTTTGCTTGTGTGGCACCCGCTGCCACCCCCTGCCGCAGCGCACGCCTGGGGGGCAGAGCTGCTCCCGTCCCTCCGTGCTCTTTCCTACGCTCGGTCGCGTCCTGGGCTGTTTCCGAGCTACTGGTGAACTGAAGGAGTCCTTCATGGCACTGACACACAAGTACTTTTTCTCTAAAGGCCAGAGAGGATTTGCTTCTTCTTTCACAGGGATGGGAAACCTGCGATACCAGATGACTACTGAAACGGTGGGAAATCGAGTATCCCCTGGAGCCAATCCTGAGCACGAGTCATCAGCCCACACCAAATTTCACTGGCATCATGACAAGAGCTTCAGGACTGTGCACCCTTCATGCCGAAATGAGTGGTGTGGAAAGAGAAGGAAGCCCAGGGCTGCAGCGTGAGGACACACACTCCGTTCCAACCAGTGACCAGACGTCTGGGAAAACATGCAGGTGGCCTCAGAAGTGCATGAGTAGCCCATTATGGCAGGCAAGGGGAGAAAAACCTGGGGAGATTTCCCCTGTTGCCATCTGTTAATTTTCCCCGAACCTGTTATTGATTTTCTCAGCTTTGCATACGGGGTTGCAGCGCCCTGCGAAGCTGCGGCTGCTCAAACGTGTGTGGTGCTCAGTGTGGTGACGAGCCCTGGCTGGCCCTGCCTGAGCTCTCTGTGCACCTGGCAGGCCACAGCCTTGGGGAGAAAATCCTTCTGTTTTCCCCCGAACACTGTGCCCTGCTGCACTTGAGCCTGTGACACGGTGAGTGCCGTGGCTTGACCCACCAGGCTGCTCTCACGCAGTCTCTCCAGCCCCTCTAGCGTGGTTAAGAGAGACTCTGCCCACAGTCTGCAGAGCCGCATGGAAGGGGCCCAGAGACACAGAGCAAAGGTTTGCTTTGGTTTAGCCCACGCTCTATATACAGGCTATGCTGTTTTAGGCACCTGTGCAAAGCCTGCCCATCAGCTCCTTTGATCTGATCAGTGCACAGGCACAAATGACACAATAAAAATAAATGCCGCTGTTGTGGTAACAAGCATTGGCTTTTTTTTGCATGTGCCTTGCAGTGTCCGTTGCTCTGTCATGCCTAATGATGGTCTTGGGACTGAGGTCTCTAGCAAAATTGCTCCGTTTTAGCTTCTGAAATGCACAGTTTGGAAGAGCATTTTTGTTCTTGGGAGCTGTAGGAAGGTGATGCTGCCTCCACATCCTGGAGTGAGTGCAGGTTGAGCAGCTTTGCTCTTCTTTCCCACCATCTAGGAGAGGAGGAAGCCATGGAGTGCTTTTAAAAAGTGTCTTGTCCTGTGGATTCCTTTGATGTTTTCTGTGTGTGTGTGTGTGTGTGTGTGTGTGTGTGTGTGTGTCCTGGGACCACTGAGCCATTTCCAAAGGAGCTTTCTGAGCACTGCAGCAAACGGACAAGTGCCCCTTGCAGCAGTTGTTGCAGTAAATGAATTGTGTAAATGCTTTTGCTTTGTATTTCTGAACAAATCATGGCATTTTCCAAAATATTTTTGTGTATTTTGTGTTTGTGTATTTAGGTCAATCAATTTCTATTAGAGCAAATAATCTGTACCACAAAAAAGGCAGTCAACCAGACCAAATTATAACCTTTCATGAATTCTGTCCAAATGGGAGCTTGTCCAGTCAAACATTGAATGCTCAGAGAAATATCACAATTTCTGCATTTTTATGGTAAAATATTTAATTCTCTCCTTGTGAAAAAATGTCTCCATGAGCACAGCAAACAGGTACAGAAAGCATTTCACTATTTCCTCATTATCTAAGTACAAATAAATATAGTTTTTTTATTCTTTTAATATGACACAAATCCATTTCCCTCCTTCTCCCCCCAAACTTGTTCTAGAAAAGATTTTTTTTCTGGAAGAGAGAAAGGCCCTGTCACATGTTAAGAGGGAGCCTGTGGATATTAGTGTGGTGGGGGTGGAGAGCAGCTTTATCCTTCTGTAGCAATATCAGCAGTCCGGAGTTTTCTGATGGCTTTCTCCCTTAGCACACACTAACTCATGTAACTGCACACTGTGTTGGCCAGGACCTGGGTGCCCAGGCTGAACGACACCTTGTAGCCGTTTGCAGGTGCAATTTTACATTTTCACAATTACACCCAAAAAGACTCCGTTATCTCAGTGGTAAGCTCTGTGATTCCTGATTTCTAGCGCCCAGCTTCTCGCGCGGGAGCCAGCGTGCCCGAAGCAAGTCCAGGTCCTCCATGCGAGGTCCGGGACACTCAACCGGCTGATCGAAGGACACGACAGGATCATCGACAGCCCTGGGTGCCGCTGGCGCGGGGATCTAGGCCCACATCTCCCGTGCCGGTGAGCACAGCCCTGCCGCCGCAGTGCTCAGCACGGACAGTCCATCCGCAACGCCCATTGCCAGGAAGCGACAAGCAGGTCACTGTTGTCCTCTGCGTGTTTGCAGCCACCCTCCGTGCCCAGCTGAACGCCCAGACCACAGGGCAGGGAGCTGGACACCCCTGGCCTGCTTCCCGCCCGGCATGGGCCGCTCCGCAGCGATGCACGGGTGAGTCACCGGGCCAGAAAGCCGGCGCGCGCGGGAGAGCGTGACTGTCTTTCCTAATGGTTAAAGCATTCACATGGGAGTTCTAGGCTCTGGACTCTGCTCCCAGGACTGTTTATGCATTTTACATGAAACAGTCACTAGGTAACATATAATCCCTGATCAGTCCCTCAGGGGATTTAGGCAAAGCAACACCCAGTTTCTGGATCTCGATCAGCCTTAGGTGTGAAATGGGCTGAGCTGCTTGGCCCTGTCAAGCCTGGGGCAGTTCTGGGCATGCACAAAGGTGGAACTCCAGATCGCTCAAGAGCTTGAACGTATTAGAAAAGCTGGAGATTGAAGGGCCAGATAGTGAGAAGGACCCAGAAGCTACTGAAGGATGTATATGCAGACCTTTCAATCCAAACTGAAGATTAGGGGTAAACCATCAGCTTCTCTATTGAAAAGGGTCTCATAGAAATAACTGCATGCTCAGATTCCTGAAATGGAAACTTTTTGCACCATCAATTACTTTTTTTTTTTCCTTTCTCTAATTTGTCCCATCCGACCCAGTGCGTGTGCATGTATTTATTTCCACTAGGCTGCCCGTGCTGAGCTGCACAATGGTGCTGCTGTATGAATAGCTTGTTATTCTTACCAAGCGTGACAACTGCTGTAGCAAAATCAAGAGCAACCTGCTCTAATGTAAACTGATTTCAGATTGCCCCTGGCAGTTCCAGCTACCTCATCTAACCTCTTTTCTTTTTGACAGTTTTTTTTTCTTTTTTTTTTTTTTTTTTCCAGTGAAGACTCACCCTGTGCTTTCACGTAAGGTAGTTTATCAAGGTGGTTATTGCACCAGTGTCCACAACATGCAGTAGAAGCTTCTCTGCTATTAGCGATGGTGCATTTTAAAGCCACCTGGATTCTCCTGCAAATGCAGATCAGCTGCGAGTCTATCCCGAGGTGTGTGAGGACTGTTGGTACCCAAGCATGCCTAGCTGCGAAGCACCCTAGACGGGTGTGTTTGTGTGTCCAGCTCTTGATGGAGCTGTGGCATCTTGATACTCACCCGCACACTTGGAGGATGCCTGTGGGCCTGGATAAATGCAGCCCAAGAGAAGTTCATTTCTCCTAAGGACAGCGGTGTCACTCCACATGCATGCCAGACACCAAGTGGGAAGCCTTTGCATCGGTTGGGGCAGCAGCGGGGAGATGGGGTGGATTTGGGCAGAGTACTGTGGGAGAAGAAGTCTGGTTTGCTGTCACAGCTGCCAGATTGGTGTGTGTGATGGGTGTGATATAAATTGCTATCTATAAATAAATACCACAACAACGTTTTAATGAGGTGTTATCTAGTAGCACTTGTCCAGGCTGGTTAGTGTTATGCTAAGGCTGGAGAAGTATCTCTAAGCAAGCTGCTTGACTAAACCTTTGTAAACATGGTCTCACCCAAGATCTAACTATGATTTGTTTGGATAAGAGGTTTTGTTTGTTTGTTTCTGACCATAATTTCAAATACACTTTTTTTCCTTTTTTAAAAACTTCTTTTTAAATTCTTGGCCTAGGTTTTGTGTCGGTGTCACAGAACCCAAGTGGTACAGAGGCAAGGGCTAAATCACATGCCTTTTCTGAGCACTCATTGCTCTTCTGACAAGAAGGACCTTGCAGAAGGGCTGGATCGTCTGGGATTTGGGGGGGTGGAGAGGCGGGATTTGGAAGTGTGACTCAAACGAGTGTCCTGTGTCTCTCCAACGCCCGAGTCATGTAACATCCTCACGCGCTGGCCCTCCAGCAGGACTGCTGCCTCCTCTGCCTCTCTTGCAGTGCATTTGTGGCCAGTGCTGTTGCAGGCAGGAAGGTCCCATGGCTCCACAGTCCGCGTTGGCAAGGGCGCAGCTGAGGCCCAGCAGCAAAGCACGAGGCTTCCCCATGGCAGCCAGCTGCTTTTCCGAGCCCTTGGTGGCCTGGGCTCCTGGGCAGACCTGACTATTACACGGCAGTGTGAGTCCAGCTCGTGCCCTGTGCACAGGAGCACCTTGTCTGGCCAGCTCTGTTGGGTATCCCGCCTTGGCGCTGTGTCACAGCGCACACGGGGCTCCCCTGCACACCTGCACACGCAGGCTGGTCAACCTAGGCATGCCGGCGTAGGTCTGGGGCTAAAGGCGACCTTTGGTTTTCTATCTGAGCCAAATAAATCATGGTAAGAGGCTAATAGTGAGCTAGGGGGTTGGGTTTGAAAGGCCAGATCTTGGGCACTGCTTTCACAGCATTTTAGGCCAAAGCACTGGTTTCATCAGAAAGTCTCTCAACATGTTAGTTGCCGCCACAAGAATGTGCAAGAACTGCATGTATCAAAGACAAAGCCAAGAAATATGTCTTTCTCAGATCTGAACTGAAGATTTTTTTGGCATATTTGAGGTACATCCTAGTGACTCATGCATCTAAGACAGGGCTTTTTTTTCTGCTCCTGTTTAAGGAGCCATATCTGGTACATCCTGGCGATTCGTGCATTTAAGACAGGACCTTTTTCTCTGCCCATTTTGAAGGCCTGAGAAAGAAGGTTCAGTTCTTTGATCCTTAAACATAAAATTGCTGAGGTCTATTTTGACTGGACCTGTGATGAATACTCATAATTCATTCATATTAGAAATAAATAATAACTAGCGGGTGATGCTATAGAGAGAATAGCTTCCAGTCTTTTTGAGAACACATTAAATTTAGCCAGGTCTCCCTGACCCGCATATATTTAAAATAATAATAATACTTCAGGTTGGAAGAGCCTTGGCAGCCCAGACACAGTCCCTATAGCTGGAGGTGGACAATGTAAGTGCAATGGAGGGAAAAGGCAGGAGAAAGCAGCTCTGCTGAACACCCGTGCCTGCGGTATTGGGCAAGTCATGGGAATTAAACAAAATACATGTAATCTTATCAACCTTTGCTGTAACCATATTAATGCAACTGAGGTATTATTTCTGCACTGGATTTGTGTTAATAATTGCCACGCTAGTGCATTAAAAGCTTTTATCAGAGCTGCACAGAGGTGCTGCGGGCCGCGCCGGGCGGGCGGGCGTCGCTGCTGGTCCCAGTGCTGCCGGGACAGGGAGCTGGGGGCTCCGTGCACGAGCGATGCCCCCGCTGCCGCCACCACTAACGAAACCCTCGCTTGCCGGGTCACCCTCCTGCTTCGTGTGCAGTGACACAATAGCACTTAAGGTTGTTTTCTTATTACAGAGATACCATCACAAGGTGTGGTGTCTTGATTGGAGTCTAGCGAGAAAGTAAAACTCGTATTCACCCACCCACCTTTGGCAGACTGTCTGAGGGTCCCTCTGGAGCTTCATGAGCGAAGGTGGTTCATTCACCTCCACCCAACGGTAATGACGTGTTGCTGCCTGCTGGACGTGCCAGGCTTGGCACTGGCGAGCTAAGCCTAGGACTTGCCGGTGAGATCAGCTGCAAAGTAAAAGTGGGATTGTCTGATGCCTCTGTTTTATATTCAGCCTAGTAAAAGTTACTTAATACATTGTGTCATTTGCTTGTGAACTTTTTGTTATGATCATTAAAATACTCCTAATTGCTGTAACCATGCCACACTCCTACTTCTCAGAAGCTATTTTGCATTCAGCCTTCCTAGCAAACAAGAAAGCAATTCTGGTAGCAAAAATGTTATGGCATTTCTAGTTTTATCTGTTGCTTCCTTTTAATCTAGATCCTTCTGTATGAAACAGAGCTCTTTCTGGAGGTGCTTTGCTCCACTGAAACCTGATTGTTTTATACTCTCAGCTTTAAGGCGTAATTCTTCCCTTTTCAGTGCAGTTCTTGAACCAGGCTGTCTTGACAGGTCTACATATTTTCTTTGTTTAGGTTTCTTTATTATTTTTATCAGAAAAATAATAAAATTGACAAAAGAACTTTATTCAAACTCTAACTACACAGTCTACCATACAACCAAAATAAAACATCCAACACAATGACTTTTATTTATGGTATCAGCACTTAGCTGTTGTAGTACCAGAGTTATGAGTCTTTTTCTTGTCTTCACCTCCTTTTGAAACCTCTTTTGCATCAGTTTTTGCTCAGCATCCTTCATCTTCCCCAGGAAGGTGCAGGTACAAAGTGGAAAGCTTATCAGAAGAGAGACTAAGCTACAGTGTCCTAGGTCACAGCATGCAGGTCAGGGAACCAGCATTGCAATCAATTTAACAAGGTCTATTTTCATGTTTGTGCACTGGTGAGTTGGGATCAGAGTGGGTGTTAGTCCTGGGGATGGCTGGCTGGACTTCTTAGCAAAGATGACAAAGGTGTGGGAGGATGGAGTAACATTTCAAAAGAGAAGGTAACTCTATTTCTAGCTGGTAGGCAACAACACTCCCGACAATTAAGGTGATGTCTAGAAAAAATGAACAATTTGTTTTTTTAAAGCCCAGATTAATGGAGGGAAGGGAGCAGCGAACTGAGCAGGAAGGGAAGATCAATTCACTGCATATTATTTGTTAGCCTACCTGCTTCACCACCTTTAAAAGCAGTGTAATATCAGTGCCATCAACACAGCCATGCGATGTGCCAGCCAACAGGGAGGCTTCTGACAAGGCTCCCAAATGCAGAAGCAGACACAGACGTGTTCACTACAGAAGCCACGCGGTGCTTCTTTAAATTATACTGCTGTTGGCTGATGCACAGATCCCCAGTACCAAAACCCACTGATGGGGCAGCCACATGCTGTGGGCCCTGCCCTTCCCTGCCCATCTCCCTCCCCTAGGCAAGGGAGCCTGGTTCGGGTGGTCCCATGACATTGAACCTTCCAAATCTACATAGAGCATCTGCTCTGTGCTGCTCCCCATGGCCAAAACAGGGGAATTTTTACTCCCTTTCCCACAGGAAGGTCAATTTTGGCACAATCTGTCTTTTCATGAAAAATCTCTGTCTTCAAAAAAGGCACCACAGAGACGTTAACAGGAGCGCAGTGAATCGCGGCTCCCGGGGCAGTCAGTGGAAAGCAGTGAGGTTCTGGAGTTCATTCCCAAGCAGGTGAGTGGAAACTCTCGAAGCGGGCGGTGATCAGCGTGTCTGCAGGTCTGGTTTCTCCTATCCAAAAAGTGGAGGTGGGCGGTGAGCCCGAAGTGTGCAACATCGACATCTGATCTAAGATGTGCCAATATCCATTTGTTGCTTTCTGCTCTTTAGCAATCAAACAGAAACTTTTCAGCTGGTACCTTCTGGGTGATGAGGTTTGAGAAACAACTCTTCCGTCAGTATTGCACTATTGTGAAAATATTGTTAGATGATATAAGAGCTAAATCATATGAGCAGAGTAAGTTATCTCTCATCTATCTATATTCTCCTGTATGATTCAGGCAATTTGTTACCAAAAACGTGCATTAATTCTCTGCGCAATACTGTACACACTGCAAGGGAAATGCTCCAGATGGAGCTGCTTGAACTTACATGAGTGTATTTCCCATTCACAGAAACCTTTAAACTTACTCCTGCTTAAGCAACGTCAGTGGCAAAACTACACTGCCTGCAACAAGCGTGGGAGCAGGTCAGTAATTCCAGGTTGTGATAAACACGCTGTGCTCTATCTCTAATACTGTTATTGCTTAGGAGGCAAGTGACCCTCTAGTTGTTCTTTGGAGATATATTTAAATTTCATAATTTGTATTTGCCATATAAACCATCATAAAAAAACCCATAAGTAGTGATGGCTATCAGTGACAAAGGTAGACACTGCTTCCCAGTGAAGCAATGTTGTGTCATTTTATACGAGCACTGAAGGAACAAACCAAGTTTTAAGAACAATAATTGGCAGTATTTCTATTAAATGGCATTAGTAGTAATTTCTAAAAACTGTCTGTTAATTACAGCAGTCAACCCTTGCAGGCAGCTCAGTTTCACATGAGCACAATCCAGCTTCCAGTCATCAGCTGCAGCCTTTCCTTGCAGTCGAGCAAGACGACATCTTAGCAAGTCTCTTTGCAGGGTAAATCCCTTATCACTGTTGTTGCCTTTTTATTCTCATCCTGACACTGCCAATGACAAACTCAGAAGCGACAGCTTACTGGCCACTGTGGGGAGCGGAGGCCGCAGCGCTGCTGGTGTCACTGGGCATGGGGTGCTGCAGAGGACGTCCCACCTGCGTCAAGGCTTTCCGTCCTCCTGCACAGCCATCTCCAGGAGCACACTGAGCTCAGGCTAATTCTTCCATAAGTAACTCTAACAGTTTTGTGCTTATTATCACTGCTTATTTATTATTATTACCACTGCTGTTAACACTCTATTGCAAGATCACTTGAGGCTACCCGGCCAGCACCGTGCCCACGGTGCTCGATGCTCAGCACAAGCCCATCCTGAGCCCTCCACAGTCTTGCTGTGCAGAACACAAGTGACTTGCCATGGTGAAGAAAAAGGAATAAAACCAAATGGATACAATTAGCTTAGGCACAACTTAGTCATCCTCTTCTTGGTATAATTACAAAATGGACAAAGGTAGCGCCAGCTAACCTCAAATGCCCTTCTAGCCATAATTAATTATATTGCATAATAATGGTGTCGGTTTAAACATTGTTTAAAACCCATGCTTTGCTCGAAATTACTGTACAGCCACACTTGGGTCTTGCACAACAGCCTAACACATAGCAGTGTCTCGACTTCCATTTTCCATTTTATTGTGTCATCTGGGCATAGGAAAAGCACTTGACCAAAGAGGAGTCAGTGGTGCAGTGGTAAATAAAAGTGGAGAGATTCATCACTCTGCGGTATATAAGGAGCAGGTAAATACTCAAAATGCCCAGAGTAGAAGTGGGTACAAGGGAGTGCCCTTTGCCTGCATTTACCCTGGACTACACCACTTTAGAAGAGTTGCATAATTGATACAATTGAACCACATCAGGCCTTTATTTATAGAACATAATGAAATGGTTTTCAACATCCTGGATCATGCTACAAGGGCGATTGCCATATATGCATCCAAGGAGAATAAATAAAAACATTTCCCTAAGGTATTATGTCTCTTCACCTTCTATAGTTGCAGCCAAGACTTAATTTGAGAAAAGGTCTGTAACGACTGCACCACGTAATCCTTGAGCACTATTGCACACACGTCCTTCGCAGAACCACAGCCCATACTGCTCCACAGTGCTGGAGTAAAGTTTCCCTCGTAGCACATATAGCACTGTATACATGCTACGTATACGTATAGCACTGTATAGATTTATTGAGCTTAGCATGTGTATATACTCCAGCCTGTAACATGGATCCCGACATTGCACTTACAATTATTCCTTTTTCAAGCACAGTAACTTGTGCTAGTTCAAACTAGTACTTGACATAACTCTGCATTGGCTAGAAAGCATCCCTCTTTACGTGATGCTCAACTATGTCTATTGCATCATTTGAGTTTGGCCTTTACTTACAATGCTGCCTTGTTTTGTGTGTACACTTCATAATTAGAATTACTAATTGCAAACTTGCTGCCTTTGGTTGCTTGTTCCAGAGCTTGAAGAAAGATCACAATTACTCCTCGATTGCTCCAAGAACATTTTCACAACTTGAAAAGAAACCATGACTAGGTTGATAACCTACCTTATTTTAAAATTTTAGGTTCATTCAGCTGATGCAGAGATGCTATTGTCTCAGAAGTGATTTGGGGTTTCATTATTCTTCCTTTTTTCCTGAATTCAGCAATATTAATTACCACATTAGACCTACTAAAGAGTTCTGTACTAACTCTTATTGTATATTTTGATTTTTTTGACAAGTAAAACTTCATCCTAGACACCCTGTCATATTCTTGATACATTTCAAAAACAGTGCTGAAAAAAAAAAATCCATATATTTTAGTTGTCCTTTAAGAAAGATCTAGTCATTTCCATATGCACACTTCAAGCTTAAACAGAATGGTCCCATTTTTTCTTTAGTTAACTCAACTTTGCTGATGATTCAATGGTGTTTTTACAAAGAAAATTTGGAGTAAGGCAGCCATGAATCAGGCTCACCGGCTCTGCAGCTCTCTATCAACCGTGAGGATCCAGCACTGGGTACAATCGTATCCCTCTGCAAGTCTCCCAGCCTTCAATCTGTCCTGGCTTGTCAGATCGTCTTCGGAAAGGGATTGCACGGGTTCAAAACTGCAGTGCGTGCTGACTGCCCCTGCAGTCAATGGGAATACTCAGGTGAACAAGATGAGCTGGTTTGGGCTTTTCTAATTACAAATAACTCACAGCAAAATATTGTAGCACACGGTTATATTTTTATTGCCCGTGTTTTCATTACCTGTGGCTGCCACAGACGAAGGAAGCAGCAGTGCTCACCGGTCCGGCCACACGGGCAGCACCAGGCGGGCGGGAGACCCGGCGCAGTGGCCGTCGTCCACATGGAGAAGCGGCCGAGTGCACTGGGATGTGGGGCCTCTTGCACCCCAATGCTGGGACAGCTCCAAGGAGGCACTGTGGAGCATGTGCAAATAATGCTGTTAAAAACAGTGTCGTCAGCCTGTTGGGTTTGCCTTCAGTGTGATCACTTCAAGATTTATTGTCTCTATTCACACAGCCAAAAAGCAATTTGCAATCTCCCCCTTCCCCTGTATGTCATTCCCAGGTTGTTCACTCCCTCAAATCAGTATTAAAGGGCATCTATATATATACATCATACATATATATATACACTCATCTAGTGAAGCAGATTTAACCCTCTCCCACTCACACAAAAGAGACACAGTTCCATTTCCCATACCCTAGGTTTCATCTGACAATTAAACAATAGATCCCAGTTATATGATAGTCCAGACAGGCTCTGCGGGAAACATGGCCAAAGGCCTCTTGTGTTAACCAAGAGCCTCCACAGAGGACATGAACCATTAACCAGGTGCATACAGTTCTTGGTGGGGAGAGTGATAATGGTGAGCTGCCTTTTAGCCCGTCAACAGGCCAGGAGCAGATTGGCAGCACGTGCCTAGTGCAGCCAGTGTAACTTGGAAGGCTTTTTTTGCTGCTTGGCGACAGCATCACCTTGGGCAGCCTCTCCATGGCTGCAAGCCCTCACGTGGCTCTGCTCCGCATTCCTGCAAGGGACTCGCTGGGTCCAGCTCACAGCATCCTGGAGCTGAACGTGCCAGGCAGGAGAAATGTCACAGAGGGGACGTGCAGACAGCTCCCCCGGGCTTTGTGGGACTCACCTGGTCTTTTTTGTCCCATTGAAATCTTCGACTCTGGATCCTCCATCTGCAATCCACCTGACTCTTAGAAGGCAACAATTGCTCCTTCTTGGCAGTGCTGTAGCAAGAGGCACTAGACTCAGGTGACTAATAGGGACATAAAAAAAAGCTCCTCATCACTAGTGATGGTGGCAGAGGGGAATCGGGGCCATGAGCAACCCAGCTTGCTCCTGGCTGCAGTTTTGGGGCAAGAAGTAACGTGCTGATGCACTGCGGGGCTGTTAGGAGGGGACTGAAGGAGTTGCTCTTCAGTGACACCCATCCTTTACCAGGGCTAAGTAACTGTCAATTTAAAAGAGATACTAAAAAAAAAAAAAAAAGGAACATCATGGGATCAAATAAGGAACGAGCCCAAAAGCCAGAATCTTACAATGATACTAATCTACTAACACTGATCTACTATGAAATATCAGCCTATATTTTTATCCTGTAGGAGGGAGATTGTTTTTGAGAACTTTTACAGATTCAAATGAATTCAAAAACCTCTGTACCAGGTGCAATCATTAGTCAGTAAATGAATTACACATAATTATCTGCTTTGTATTTAATTCACTTGGCTTCCAGTTTCTTACTCTTCACACAGTGAAACTCTCTATCTCTCTCACACAAACACACTCTCCATGGGCAAGGAGGTTTTGGAGGACTGCCACCGTCCTGACTCATGAATCAGGCTCCATGATTTGAATGATATTTATCTAAGCCTGCAAACAAAGAAGATGGCTATGTGTCCAATGAGGGAATAATTATTGTTATTATGTTTATAGAGGAACAAAGTCGGGAGTTAGGACCCTGGGGGGAAGGAGGCAGGAAGGCGCGCGGGGCAGCGAGCTGTAGGCGCTGTTTCGGTGCACGCACGCAGCCGCAGCGCTGCCGCTCGTGATTCACCTCCGCCAGGACTCGCCCGGCCGCCCGCGCGGGCGCGAGGCCTCCCTGGGAACCCAGGACCACCTCCCGCAGCCTGGGAGCCTTCGGCAGCGGCCTGCAGCGGGATTTGGCCTTGGCACAGGACAGGGCGGATGGCTCAGCCGCTGCGAGGCTGCGGCCGGCGACACGCGGGGCCCGGGGCGAGCACAGCCCCCGGTGCATGTTTGCTCTCACACAGGAGCCAGCTGCATGAGACCCAGCTCCACAATGACTTTATTTTAACTAGAAAGATAAAAAGCAAAGAAAAATAATAATTTCCATATGAGAAGTGGCCTTCTTTGCAAGTTGTACAGCAGCCGCCACAGCAGGTCACTAGAAATAAACATGTTCCTGGGAACTTCCCCAGCCTCGTCCCACCACAGGGTTTCAGTCGCTGCTGGGGACAGCTCTGGGAGCTGCGATGGTGGGAAGTCCACAAATGACCCAGACAATTTTGCCCTTGTTACCACCCACCAATATAATCAGTAACCAATATAATCTGTATTATCATCAATGCTGCAAAAAATAACACTAAAAATAAAAGATAAATATGTTGATGTCCTTTCCAAACAACTTACTTTTAGCAGCAAGGTTTGTCTTGCTGGGTGTTTTAACTGACAATTAAATCCATGCTAGTATCCTAGGAAGAAACATGGAAAGGCTCGGAATAAGCAGGCATTGCCAACAAAATGATATGCAACTATAGTTTGGATCATAAAGCATTCCTTTGGGGTTCTGCATTGCAAGTGCTGGCTTTTTAAAGCTGTAGTAAATCTTCCTTACTTAATTCCCTTTTCAGAAAAACTTTAATTTTCTGGAAAAGGTGGGTGGAAAAGACCCACATGCCAACATTAACATCCCAGAAAAAAAAAAAAAAGAGAGAAATTTATATAAAAATATTCCAAAATATTGCTGGCTACAACAAGGAAAAATGAGCTTCTTATGTACCTAGCAAAGCCAGGGAGTCCCTCACTTCCACAGCATTGGCCTGTTGCCTTGAGAAAGCCAGTTCCCCTCTCAGTGCTCCAGGTACCTACCAATAATCTCAATATAAAACAGTTGCGTCGTCAGCAGGTTGTGAGAAGCAAAGGATTTTGCACTGGTCAGCCAAACTAAGAGCATTTCTTAGCCCTCATTTTGCTTTGAATATTGCTGCTTCTGGAACACATTACTTTAGAAGGAATAAAAGCACTTCAGTGCCCCAACACTTTTGTATATCTAACAGTTGGGCTAATAAAAATTACTGCTCCCCCAAAGCTTGGTCTGCAAGACCTTTCAAGATCCTCGACCAAGAAAAGCATGCAGTGTTCTACGCGTTAGATAGAGAGAGAGCTTAGTACAAGACTTCATAAATACAGCTGAGTGACAACACTTTCTGCATCTCTCTTTCTTTTCCTCCAAGATTCACATGCTTTATATGATTACTACAAGGGGAGGGGGAAAAAGTCAGAAGAAATGGTAGTACCAAACTCACAGGGAAATCTCTCTCGTTCACAGTTCCAGAGACTTGATGAACTATCGGGCCATTCAGAAAGCCACAAATACTTCTCTCCGAGCTGGCTGTCGAAAGAACAGGGCTTTAAGTTGCTTCTTTGTTATAAATCACTGTGTTTGGCACACTTGCTCCCGGCACACCTTGGAGCTGCTGCTGGACATGATGTGCCTTTATTTATTTAATATTGCAACATGGATGGCAGCTGGCTGGAGCATGGTCATATGTGGCAGGCACCACAAGACCACAGAGCATTCCTGCTCTTTGTCATCAAACCCAAGGAGGTTTCTGAACAACGTTGCTCCGCAGATGCCTGGTCTTATCAAGCTATATGGCCCGGCTCAGTGTGCAAGGCTGTGCACCCCGCATGGGTCCAACGCTGCAGCATCTGCATCTGTCTGCAGAGCTTAAATCAGTGGGGAGTCACTCCAGCACTTTTCAGCACCATACAAGAACTTAAAATTAGATCAAATTTTCAGGGTGAATAATGCATTTTGGTGCAAGATGAGTGTGGAAATATATATATACTGAGAGAAGCCCACTTTCCAGCTGAAAAACTGTTCTGTGTTACCAATGTTATAAACTGCAGCACGTGACGAAAGAGTAGAGATTTAGCAGCAGAGATTTGAGATGAACATTAGAGCTACTGGACCTTTTGAGCTATACCCATGCAACTAGCCTGGTATTTTACAGAATGATTAATATCCCATGCCTGTGGGGATTTTACTTTTTTTTTTTTTTTTTTTTAAAGATACTCAAGGAATGTAGAATAGGAATATTGTTTACCAGCTAGGGGAAGATCACCTCTCATTGGGCCGTACTTGTGTGTGCTTTGGAAGGCCCAGAAGGGGACAAGGAGAAGGAAGGGAAAGAACCACATCTTTCTCTGGATCACAAATCATGCCCATTTGTACCTGAAAGATCATAAATTTTTCTGTTTGCAAAGTACTGGCATGTAGCCTGGGAACTTCCATTAAAAGATGCAGCTTTGCTGCACCGCACCTCTCAGTGCCAACGGCGGCATCTTTAGCACGCAAAAAAAAACCCCTTTAAGATCATGCTGATAGTAACAGAAACAAAACAAACAACCAAAAAAAAATGCTCTAGCAGTGTTCAGTGTCCCTGTCCCATCAGGTCATCAGGGCACCCTCTCCCTAGGCGCTGCAGACCGCTCTGCCTCCCTGGCTCCAATTTTATTCCACATTGTCCTGTTGCACAAGACAATAAGTTCAAGCTTTGCTCTGGGACAAATGTATAAATTTATATTTTGGTGATGTGAAGCAATCTAGCCCTGACCTTGTGGCAACTGACAAACACATATAAAGTGCTCTCTACACCAATGGAAAATTTGTCTTTAAAAGCTAATAAGAGGACAAGTCAGGTCCCTTACATCCCTGCCTGTGCAGCTACAACTTCCAAATCTTCCTGGCTTCTTGTTGAATAGGGAGGAAAGTCATAACCTGGACTCTGTAAGTTCATGAGAACAAATGCCCCACAAAAACTGGTGTACACAGCATGAAATACAACCTTTTTTGTAGAACCCATTTCTGCCCCTTCTGTTCTTCCACTCCAAGCCGAAGCACTTTGTAAATGGGGTTAGTTCATCATAAACAATTGTTTTGTTTGACATATGGGTCCCAGATAGGGAGAAATAGCCAAAAGGAGGCAATTTTACAAATTTAACTCAACATGTGAAACTCTCCACTGCAGTGGGTGTGGATTTATATTGGTGAGTGCTTGGCTTTGCAAGAGGAGAAGGATAAAAGCCCAGCTAAGAGGAGACGAGAAAAGCTGGGCTGGGCGGGAGGGGCAGAGGAGGATTTTGCGTGCGCCTTGGAGGAAACAATGGGAGACGGGGAAGGAATTAGAAGAACCACATCCTCCTCTGCATCACAACTCTGCAGTTGAAGTTATTCCCTCATGCTGGACCAACCCACGGTGTCCTACTTCTAACACAGCTCCCCTGGGAATGCTGTGGCAAAGCTAGATCCCATTAGATGTATCTAGATCAGAGACCATTAGGGTAGCAGTTCTCTTAGCATTTTAGATCAAGCCACGCTTGGCCTCATGCAGCCCAGCCCTCCCCAGAGGTGTCCTTGAACCTTCCAACTGGCATGTCTTTTCCTCCCACACTGCTTCCCCAAAACTCCTCAGGAAAGAGGTAAACAAGGAAGGGACAGAGGCAAGATGGCATTTCCATGCATCATCTTGTACTAATGTCCTCTCCTCTCAACTCTGCCTCTACCCCTAAGTTTCTTCAATTCCATTTAAGAACTGCAGCATGTCTAATAAATGGCAGTGGTGGTGCACTTCCATCATCCCTGCATTCCATAATACGGTCAAACTATTCCTAACACTCATCCTTGTTCATTCTCCATGAGTTCAAAGCATTTAAAACCATTTATGTTTACTTCTCTCAAAAGCAGTACAAAGGAAGTAAGGATGCCAGCAGTCCCAGTTAGCAGATAGATCTTCGATAAGTTTTGATCATGGTCAAAGTGTCTATTTGAATGTCTGAGGTTCCGTGTTTGGAGGGTGAACTCTAAATGTCCAACTTCACTGTCTCCAGAGAAGCCATATTCCTCCCTACAAACACGTATGAAAGTGTTGGCTTGTTTTTCAGCTGGAAAGGCCCAAAACCACCATTCTCTCAGCTCTTGGAAGGTCCTCCAGCTCTGAGGTCAGACCACAATAAACAGCACTGCTACCTGGAGAGCTTCTGTTGCCACGCAGAAAGCCAATTCGAGGGGATGGGTTGCACACTTGGAAGTGTATTGAGTTCTTCAGGATTTATTTGTTCACTCCAGAGGGAAAGTGAGTCATGAGAAACCTTAAGGTGGAGCACTCAAAACAAGGAGTGTATAAATGATTAGCAAGGGAAGGTCAGCACTAGTCCTTCAAGTCTGAGCATGTCCCACTGTTGACGGTACAGAAATAATACTAGCTGGATGCCTGTGGTTGTAGCGTGGCTATCACACTGCTAGTCTCTTACACGTCTCTGACGCACATGTTATCATCAATGACGCTGATCTAAGTTTTCTTATAAAAAGGTAGTTAAGGTTTCAGGGGTAACCTGGTAAAATTGGACTTATTCAAAAGACCCTGTTTCAAGTCACAGCTACATGCTTGGCAGAAGCTAAGTTCTCGTTTTGTTTAAAAAACAAAAAAAAAAAAGAAAATGGAAAGCTAAGTGCAAAGATGGACCTGAATTTTACTTGCCTTCATGCAACAATGCAATTAATCATCTCTCAGATAAAATCTGATTGCAGAATCTTTATTAGCACACCGATGTAACCAAAAGAAAGAACACTGCCTGTTTTTTTCAGACTGCAGCCAGAATTCAGAGAATTTGAAGAGAGGAAAAAAAAAATAAAATTCATCAGTTGACTTCTTTAATGAGCTAGAATGATTTGTGATTGACTCGGATATGAAAAAAATAAACCACAGAACCTTCTTTTTTCTAACATAAACTCATCTATAGTACTTTTTTTTTTTTTTTTCCAGAAAATACCCTGCAGGGAACACTCAAGTAAACTAAATGTGTTATTCTTAGATCTGCTCGTACTGTGACATTGCAAGCTCTAGTCTACAACTACAGAGTATAGCTGTCCGAAGAATGTAGCTTTTAGTATTTTCAGCTATATCAATTTATGTTACTTATGAAGGAATCCAGGTCACTGTTGTACTTTATTATCCAGCTAAGACTGCTCTTACACATCTCTAGGGTAAAAACTCTTGTAGAGCTACTGAATACTTTTTGCACTGGCACTAAGCTTCTCTTCAGATACTCTACTAAATTTCCTGTCAAGGACTGAAATGTGTCAGATGAGCCACCTCACAGGCACTGGGCAAATCCTAGAAGGTACTGAACAACAGCAGCTTTTGTGCAGCAAGAATATATATGATGACATACCTTTATCTGGTCTTATGCTAAACCATACATCAGTCATTGCACAGAGATCTGCATCAAATTGCATAGTATCTGGCTGAAAAAGCAATTTTCCAGCATGTTTGCATTTAGAATTCATTCAAGAGCACAATCCTATGCAATCCCGGAGCTACAAGGAATGCTAGGAAAAGCTGTACAGAGACATCCACAGATAACATACTCATTGGTCTGCCCTTTCTTAGGGAGCTTCTCCCGTGTGTTTTTGTTTCACCTGTGCTGAATCCAAGACACTTTGAGCACCACATCCATGAAAACATTTGGCTGAAAGACTAGGAGGGACCACCCAAGACTGATGCAGTGATTCTAGAAGGTCTAGTGACACTGGAGGGTCACTACATAGATGCTGAGCCAAGGTCAAGTGTCCTTAGTGAACTGTGGTGGACAAGGTGGAAGGGTCATCCTGTGCTGGTGCCCTGGAGAGACTAGTGCTGAGCGCTTTCCAAGAAAGGAGTATTGTCAGCACTTGTGTGCAATGACACCAGAGTGGGTGGCTACAGCTCAACAAAGCGGTCAAGACCATGTGAGAATAGAAAGATCTTCAAAAAGTAATAGAAAAGATATCTGAAAAATGCCAATTATTGTACATACAATGAGTGAAGTTGGGAGATAGAATTTGCTTTATTTGTATACATGGGGAGTGGCAGAAGGAAGCAGCACTGCTGAATGGTAATGCTATCATCTTCAAGTTATAAGGTCCTCTTCAAAGCTATTTCCTTTTAAGAAATGCTACATGCTAATTTTTCTCCCAGCACTTTTCCACTAAAACAAACATAGTGAGTTCAGCGATCATGGGCATGCAGTTTACTTGTGCAGGAATAAAATACTGACATTCAGGTTCGTGTCTGTTTTGCTCTTTGGAAGGTGTTACAGAGCACTGCCACTTTCAAAGCCACTGTCAGTGAAATTGTGGCTGCACCCTTTTGTGCACAACAAAGGGATGAGAAAAGACAAATTAAAGTTACAGGCAAACCTGTGGTTTGGCAGCTACTTCAGATCATGGAAAAATGTCTTGATCTTCATACTCATTTAAATGAATAAATAAGCAAATTAACTACTAGTGCTATCATTCTCTGTCAGTCTAAGCATCATTCCTATGTGAAGTATATGAATGTCTTCTAACATCGAGCAGAAAAGTGATTTAGCGAAGAGATTGGTGTCTACCAGTTGCTTTACAATGAGCTACATTGAAAAGGGATATTTAAGTGCGTAAGCTCAGAATTGCTCTCCCTTCATTACAGAGGCACACAGCTACAACACTGCTCACCAGGAGCACAAAGCCACCCTCTGAGAAATTCCTAACAAAATCCACGTGTTTGTTCCTTTCAAAAGACATGAGGAAAAAGCCCTAAAGCTGACCAAGCTATTTTCTTCTGTCTCCTCAGATATTCTCTAGCATCACTGGGTCTAGGTCAAAACTACAGATGTCCATCCAAGCCTTCTCATTGACTTCTGTGGAGCTTGGATGGGGCCTGTAGATACCAAACTTTGGTGCTGAGCTTGGTCAGTTATAGGACTGCTCAGAAAGAGAACAGCGGCTCCTCAAAAATGCAAAGGAATAGTTCAGAGGAAGACTATCTGGGACAGATTTCAATACATTTGTTAAGACAATTGGCATGGCTTCAATAGCAAAATAAAGGAGTGATGTCTCGGCATGATTTCCCAATGTGTTCGATCAGCATCAAGCGCAAGAACAGGAGGTTTCAGAGTCACTGATTTTATAATAGCACTGTGAATGGATTTGATATTTGACCACAATTCTTGCCTTGTCAGCTTTGCTGACATATATAAACTTTTTTTCCCTCCCTGAGAAAATAGTTAATAGGGGCATACCTCAAAGGTGTAACTTTATGCTTGTATCTGCAGCCCTCTGAGCAACTCTGTGCAGATGTCTCAGGCACACATTTTCTGTCATCTTTCATGGCACAGAAAGTGTCACAGTCGTTCCCAGGCTTGCTAGCAGAATCTCAAAAAATACACATGATGCATTTTGGTCAGCACGACCAAGCAGCCATTTGCAGATATTTGCATCTGCCATCAGGCTTTCACTGCTGCTCCTGAAGGGCTACTACCATTTGAGGAGGAAGAAGAGAATCTCAAAAAAAATGGCGTAAAAAAAAGAAATAAAATAAAAAATATTTTTTTTTAAAAAAAAAAGCACAGAGTATTACATTGCTATGGATAACAATTTTCATCATCATCCCTTTACAAGAATGGTTCAATCGCTCTTTGAGGATATTATTGTACCTTAGTTTTGCTGCCTGGGCTGAGGAGACTACAAATACGGATCTGAAAAACAATGAGCTGATTAACACTCGGCTAGCTTTTGAGAGGAGAATATGTATCTTCCCTTTGGGATTTTACTTGCTCGGGTCTGAGCCCCATGTAGCAGGGAAGCTGCCAATGGCTGTAACGCAGAGTACAGCGCGACCTTCAGTCACATAAACCTCTTCACTCCAAGAAGTTTTCTGAACT
>JAVCKT010019424.1:0-18054 GCA_032273925.1 Rhynchotus rufescens | reverse complement strand
CTATGCTTCTTTTCATTGTTTTAAAGTTATCATGATACTAAGCAATGGCCTGAAATACAGCACTTCATTATTTCCAAAGCAAAGCACATGATCTTAAATTTGCTTGACCACAGGGTGAACGGATTTTCAGAAAAGTTGGAAATTCTTTTATGGAAAATTCCAAATCTGAGCAGCTCCACTGCTGGCACTTTTTTTTATTATTATTTTTTTTTTCCTTTCCCTCAACAACAGCTACCAAAAGAAAAAACAAAATAAACACCACCAAACAAACCAGCCAATCTAGGAAAGAACTCATTTGGAGGCAAATGCTGCAGTTTGCCCTTGCTAAAAACCAATGTTGTTGTTAACTTCAGTACAAATTCACTGGGCTCCATAAAGGTGCATTAGGGCAATAATTCTAGACCAAAATCCAAAACCTGCCTATTTTGCCACATTCAAGATTCACCACATAAACCAAACCAGAATACAATCCTTAACTGCATAAACACTAGTAAGCAACTACTTACTTTTATTTATGAAAAATTGGAAAACATTGATTCCTTTGAGATGAGGATCAACTTCAAGCTACGTACAGCTTCAATATTTGTATTTAAAAAAGCAGTCAGGTTGTGGTAATTCAAAATAGCAATGCCAGTTAAAATAGTGCATATATAAACTAAAAACACTGTTAGACTGAAATGTACACAGTAATTACTATTATTATTTTGCTTTGGAAATATCTAACAATCTGAAAAGTTTCGTTATACTTAAACTACTTTCCCAAAATTGCACATGCAACAGGAATTTCATACAATCTGAAATTAAAATCCTGCAGCAACCTTGGCCATATCCATTCATATTTGATACAGCCTTCTTAATTGTGTGTTATTATTGGGGAATATTGTCTGCATGGTTAGCACCCTATCTAGATTGCACAGTGAAATATGTATGTTGCTCAAGGCTTGCAGTTTTTGTAGTTTATGAAATGTAGCTAGTTTACGATGAAAGATTTTAAGCCTCTGCAAATTAATAAGATTTTTCATTTCATAAAAAGTCTTCATACTGCTTTTTGTACATTTTTCTCTTCCAGACCACTACGACTTATTTAACAAAGTTTATTGGTCAATACCAAAAAAAAAAAAAAAAAAAAAAAAAAAAACAACTCCCCTCCCCACTTTGCCACCAATTAAGAAAATCTAATAAGGTACATAGAATTTATTCTAGATTTTTGTCTCAATTTTATAAAGCAACATTTTTGCAGAAGTGGAACAAAAGTCATGATTCTTCCTTAAGGGATTAATTACTCTCACATTTTAAAAATCTATTTCATAAGGCAAGTAATATGATCTAAAATATGCTTGTGGGAAGATCAGTAACTGAAGATGTACAAAGCAATTAGTTTCAATCAAAAATAACTCCCCCGTTCTTTATTTTCTTCCTAAGAAGCCCACACACAGGTAGTGTGTTTTGAGATCGCAGAACAGCAGAGTGCACTATAATTAGATGAACTTTAAGTGGTGATAAACAAGTGCCTCCTTTATGTATCTGAGATATACATGAATGGTAGAGATTACAGACAGTAAACCACAAAATGACTCATTTCTATTGATTTCTATATGCAAAAGCCCATTTCCTAAATGAGGACAAAGTATAATATGGTAGTAATACCATCTTGCTGGCCATATGTGCAATTCCAGGAGCAACATTTTTAATTCTGTTGCTTAATGCTGAAAGTATACGCTAAAGAAAAGTAGGGCTCTCTTTTAGACCTCTTCAGATCACTACAGTTTTACAGCTAAAGACACTTATCCCAGTATACAAGAATGATTAGTTATTCACTGTTACGCTGAACTTGAATCTTGCTGTATCTTGTAAGCAATTATTTCAGTTTAAACCATCCCTTATCACAACTGCTAACAGCTTCTCAACATATTTTCCCACTTAGAACAGGTGCGTAGGTATTTGTTTTCTCTCGACTCCCTGTTCAGCTGCAAAAAGTGCATTTTAAAATATCTGGTGATGGGGATGCATCTGAAAATTCAGCAAGCCAGCCTGAGAGGAGAGGACTGTTTGGGCATATTGTGTAGGTATTTTTCTTCTTCTTTTCCAAGCGGACTAATTCCTGCTAGTGTCCATACCTGCCTCAGTGTCTTCAAGTATGTGCAATGGCACTGCTTCCAGCAGCACTACAGCTCACTCAACTTCCTGGGCTCTCCATCTGAAGCCCAAGGTGATTATCAGTAATCACTTAATTTTACCCTACTCGGTGATGAACTAAGCAAGACGAAAATCCCTTTGGGGACACATGTTTTTTCCTTCCTAAGGAGAGAGGCCATGACTCTGTTTTGTAAATCTAGCCCTTTCTGGAACTTAGAAATAGCAGAGGATTTATTCAACATTTACTTGCTGCTCTGACTTTTAAGACAGTTCTCTCATGGTTCTCCCACTCCCACACTACCTACATACAGGCAGTCCTACATTCAAGGCACTTGAAATCAAAACCAGCTGGTTTTCTGGTCTCCCCATCTTTTCTAGGCCTTCAGTTCTACCTTCTGCAGCCAAACGGACTTCAGCTTTCCATTGCTGCCTTCAACCTCGGCTTCGAAGAGCTGCCAAGAGGACCACCGCTTTACCCTGACTCAAATTAATCCTGTCTTGTAGCTAGGCAGTACTGTAATATTACAGTCAGTCGAGTCAGATGGTCCTGTTTTGCTGACCACACATTAAGGGGGCAGCCAGGATGAGCAGCCTGTGCCCAGGACAGGCAAGGAGCGGGCACGACCCTCGTTGTTCCCTAGGTCCATCCACATTTCCCTCCTTGCTTTCCCAAAGGAAAAGGATGCCTACCGGACAAGAGCTCATTCTTCTGCTTACATAAGTGTGCTCTGCAGAGCTGTAAATTTACAGCTATTAATCACAGTCCAACCCTGCCTGCTGTGGAAAGGACAAAAATCAGAATTAGCCTTTTTTTTTCCCCTTCTCATGTGCTGAAAAAATGATTTGTCATAATGCTAATGTCACATTAGTTTATCATTACATTTCAACAGGCATCAAAACAAAACACCCCCTTCCATTCTTTAATGCAGCACAAGCATAAACCATGACCAGCAGATTCAAATATTAAGTTCTGTAATACATATAAAATGGATTTGGAATACTGAAACTTCTCAACTGCTTGAAGTTTTTTTGTTGTTATTTTGGACTTAAAAATCAGATCAGAAATTAAATTTCATCAAAGTAGAAGGAAAAAAATCACAGACTGCTGGTATAACTACTTATTTTGGGGGGGAAAAACAGCCTTTTGGACTCTCAATTTTGTTTTGTTGCTGTCACCAGCAAAAATTCTACTGTTGTGGAACTATTTTTGAGGTCTGAAACACATATTTTTCCTTTGACTAATCTGAATGATACAGGAGCTCAACACAAAGCTTTATAACTTCCAAAAAAAGAGAAAAAACAGAAGCTCCAACAGCCAGACATTTTAATAGTATCACTCTCTATGTAGGTAAGGTACCCCATTTGGGGGACGGAGTTAGAAACCTAACAATGAATCAGTGAGAAGGCAACTGTCCTAGAAAAAAGCTTGTTTATGCTGGAAAGGCCGTGCATCTTCACCCGCCCCATTTCCCCTATGACCTAACATGATCCTGACACACAGGGCACGTAGGCTTAGCACTCCTACAGGTAGACCCTCCTTCTTCAGTCCTACGGAGACCAAATAAATAAATAAATGCATGAAAAGGCTACGGAGCTTTTTGCATTGCTGCTGCTGCAGCTTTTAGAAATGGAAACGCTGAAGGGCTCTCTCCTGGTTCGTTTTGCGCCGTGTCGCCGCAGGGCAGAGCAGAAAGCTGCAGGGCCAAACTCAGGACAAAGAGCAGCATCTAACGGCAGAAACCCGACGCTGCAGGGCCCCGTTCTACTGCGGCTTCCTTGCAAGGGGCAGGAAGGGTCTCCTCTGAAGAGTCACGGCTCTGACAGGCCCTCGTGTACTTCACCAGCAGTTTTAGATAGAGGGGAAGGCCTACCTGGCAAGGAGAGGCAAATAGGACAAGAAAACTGAACGCCCGTAAGTGGTTTTTGGTAAGTTTACCTCAGGATGAAACTTGTAAGACAGGAGAGCTCTGCAGGACGCAGTGAAGGGCAGCCCCAGGTGCAGAGGGAGGTAATGAACCCAATCACACTGAAATGAAACTGCACACCAGTGCTTTTCTAAGCACATTTTTAAACTACCCTCCACCTCAATGCTGCTTTTTCTGGTGGAAAATGGCACTGACAAAGTTAATAACAGAATTCAGTTGGATGCACTCATGGTTTAAACCCTGCAGGCTGATCGGGGCTAAGGCATCTACTCGCCTCTCCTCCCCACAGCTTAAAGTCTTGGACCGAGCCGCCTTCCTTTCCTCCTCACCCTGGACGTAGCACAGGGAGTACCACTAAAACCAACAGCTATGCTGTAAATCCATCACAAAAAGTAATCTATCACATATACAATGTTCCTTTACTTCCCCAATGAAATTGCTTTACTGGTGCTTCCAAAATACCCACTACCTTATTACAGCAGCAATGGCCAAACCTCAAGGTCAGAAGAAGACAGAAAATCCTCCTTTCTGTTTGCTTGAGGTTTTATTTTGCTTGCACTGATGTTTACAAACTTTGGGAGTCTCACAAAAGCACAAGCTGAGCCACTTCAGTATTTCACAGTTACTATAACTACAGTAACTACTCGGCAAGCACATGAACAGATGACCAGTTCTTGTGGCTCACAGAATGAAAACAGCAAGCACAACGTCCTGTAAATGTGGAGGAAGAGAATGCCGTACGTATCCAAGAGGGATCATGTCCAACACTCACAGAATTACAGCATCAGCCCATTGTGAAGCCTGGTGCAGCTTTAAGGAGGAAAAAAAAAAAAAAAAAGGCATATGTGGGATGGCAATTAGGGAAAGAAAGGGGAAAATGCAAAGTTCATGCTGAGGTTAAAACAATGGAAAACAATAAAGAGAATGGTAGCAAAATTGCCTGGTCTAGCAATGGAAAAATATATCTCACTGCTGTCTTCCACCAGGAAAATCATAAAGAATTTGCAGTAACAGTTCAGATCTGAGTTGCAGAGAAAGTATTCCTGAAGGCAGACGTTCCTCCAAATAGCACAGCCTTGCCCTCAGCAATCAGTGATACTGGCACAGGGCAAGATCCAAGGAACCAAGATAGAACAGGCTGCTACAGGTCTTCAGCCTTCCACAGGAGGCACATCAGAAAGTGGTTATTTTAGTAGCAGTTTTCCTAACATTTGAATACTCCAAGCAAATTCAGTTCCTCACCTACTAAAGCACCAAGAAACACATGGGGTTGAAACAGTGCCCTTCACCTAACTAAGGATTGTATGTAAAGAGAAATTCTTGCAATATGTCAGAACACTTCACAAGTTACTGGTATTGTAACATCCTGTGTCCTACTAAAATACTTCAATTTGATCATTTCAAATATTTATAGGCCTCAAAATATCCAACTGGAAAAGGAAATGAGGGGGCTAATCAAGACTCACGAAGAAACCAGGTATTTTCTGATTTTAGTGGATTTTTTTGGCCATTTGCTCAACAGATGTAAGAGCTGCCTGCAGTATCTGCAGGACAGCTGTATCCCACCCACTGTATAGGTATGTCGGCTCATGTTTGTACTTACAGAAATTAGAATATAGCACAGTCCTGTGCTGTATTATATTATAGCAAGTAGGGTTAGAAAGCAAACAAACAATTTCAATAATTTGCAGAGTAAAGAATGGCCCAACAGGCCTACAAGCTGGTTCTGTCCCACTGTTTGGAAATGTATGCTGAGCCAGCCTACTTTAATTCTGAAACTTAGAAGATATCTAATCACTTCACTCCTTTCTATAGACTCTCTTCACTTAAAATATATAAATAAAAAAAAAGATATTAAATTAATTTCAGAAGTTACTTAACAACTTAATATAAAACTATAAACTACACAAAAATAATTGCCTCCCCACGATTTTTTACTCCGAGCACTTCCAAGTCTTGTTCTTGCTTTTGACAAACACTTGTTGCAAAAAATCATCATTCAGCAGCTCTCTTCACATTAGTAAAAGCTAGTGTAGATCACGTATGTCTGTATTCATGGTTTGGTCAGTCAGAGTCTCAGTCAATGATTCATAAGAATATAATAATACGCAAACGGACGTTTACATCCCATTATCCACAACAGGACATGATCACAGTAATTAGATACATAAAGCAGACCAATAAAAATAAATCCTAGAAAGGAAGTATGGTATCCTGCATATGCCAACCTAGAGATTTAAGCTAATCACTGAGTATATCCAGAGACAGTATGTGGATATGTTTTGATATAATATGCAATTTAAATGCCACTGGCAAGTCGCGAGGACAACGGACTGGGCGAGCCACATGCAGTGACGGGACCAGCCATAGCAAGGACTGGACCAACAACATCATTTGCCAAAAACTGGGTGTGTGGCGGGGGGTGAGGGCAAGGGCAGCAGAAGACGAGGATCAGGACAAGGCAAGAACATTAAATTGCTGCCTAGAAAGGGGCAGCGTGATTAAACAAAGCCTCATGCTATCCTTCTAGCAACAAATGAATCATATTGAGACAAGTATAATTCAGCACTTTATAACTGTATTATATTATGCATGCATCCCTGGTTTCAAGGAGAACAAAATAACCCCTTTATTACTCATAGTGCCTCAACACTTACAGAGCTTATGATTTTGATGCTCCAGCATTTTCGTGAAAATCTGCAGGGATCTGGCAGCTATTTTAGTCTTTACGATTGGGATGCAGCTGGCATAAAGTGTGCAGGAAAACTGGGCAGGAGATTTTGAAAACTAGCATAAAAGCCTCCTCTATGAGAGGAGGACTTGAAACTATTACTTTAATATGACACAGCAGGCATTTTTGAAGACACTCTGGAACCTGAGACCCTTTTCTATTTGTGATACCTCAAAACTAACTAACAGATTTAATTTCCATGGGAAAAACCTAAGATACTAAAGCACCTCTGAGAGAGAGAGCTCAATTTTACTGCAAACTTTTAGCATGCTGCACCCAAATAGAAGTTATTAATTAAAGGACTCAGTTCTGCAACAGTCTGAAAACGATCTTTCCCTTATCCAGTGAGGCATTAAAACATCAGAATTGCCCTACTCAAACATTTCAGCTGGTGGAAACCTGTGCACCTTTTAGCTAAAAGATCGAGAGAATCATACAGGAGCTCACCACTTTAGAGAATTAAGGTACTAAAACCCCTAACTCCCTTTTACCCCCTGAACTCTAAGCTAAGAATCCCTTACATTTTGGTATGAACATTTAACATTAAGAAAAAAAAGTAATGCTTTTATGTAGTTTTCTACAAAAAGGAATCAAGGCTTATTTCTCTTCTCTTCTCTTCTCTTCTCTTCTCTTCTCTTCTCTTCTCTTCTCTTCTCTTCTCTTCTCTTCTCTTCTCTTCTCTCTCAACATAATATATAGTTAAATGTGGGGTGCTCTTTGTTGTAAGTAACTCCAGGCCAGGCCAGCAAAATGGCATATGTTTAACTTGAATATTTATTTTAATCTGAAGAAATAGAGCAGATAATGACATAGGGTCTTTCTGACAACTTCTATGAGAGAGGCAGTTAACTTGCGTTAAGACCTGCTACCTGGCCTGCTAGGAGTATTTTTAAATAAAAATTATCATCTGCAGTTAAATAAAACAAGGCATTTGTCTGTGGGTTGAAGTTTTCTATTTTATATCACTACAGCAAGAGGATTAAGCTAAGGAGCCAAACTGTGACAATTTGATCTATGAACGCTGGTACCTTTTGCTAACCATATTCTAACTGCATTCACTGCACACCCTGCCCCAGTGCAGAAAAGAAAGGGAAACTGAATTCCAAACAAGTCAAATCTTGTTCATATTTTCAGGCAGAAGAGTTTTCAAATTAGTCTGGTCTGACATAAAACACTTAAAACACTTTGGCTTAAGTGCATAGGAAAAAGAAGTACGAATTACACTAAACAATATCCGAACATTTTACTTATTCTTTTTGTCACAATATTTTTAACTCCACGACCCTTTTTTTCTTTTCCTCCCCAAATGTCTCTTTCCTCTGCCCTGCATTGACAAAAACGAGGCAATTACAGAAGAATAAACGTCTTGCTGCAATCTGAAGTGAAGAACAAGCATGTCTGAAAAATCCCTCACAAATCATTTGCCTCAGAGCGATCCCATTCAGCCAAGAAGGTGCTGGGCGCAGGCCCCAGACACAACTCCGGTACTTACTTCTCCTCACCCACTCCCCCACAGACATCGCAACTTTGCCAGTGAAACTCATAGTCCGAGATTACCATCAGCTAATGCTTCGTTATCTAACGACCCACCAGCACTGCTAGTCTCGGAAAGGCCCTGGGCATAAAGGTCTGCTGATATGGGGCGGATAGGGAGAGCTCAGGAACTGCCCTCGCGTGTATTGAGCAGCCCTCGTCCCGCTTCTCTCCGGCAAGATGGAGCCGCTGAAGGCGCCGCCATTTTCTCTCTCTTCACAGGAGCGGGAGGGAGACGCGGCAGAGCAACGTCAACATTTCTCCTGCGCTTTTTCAAGCACTGACAGGACATCTAATTAAGCGACGTGAAGTTGCGTCGGTTCCTCACAGGATTTGTCTTAGGAAAACAGTTTTAGGGAAAAAAATAAGGTTATGCAGAAAGCTACCGTGTGTCCAGTAAGGCAGAGAATATCATCGCCTCACTCTCCATTAGATATTCCTTAAAACGAAGCAATATATGTGCAAATTAATTAATTGCCACTGCCAGTTTTGCATTTGTTACACTTCTGTTACAGCGGGCTGTATCTCCTATACTTCATTTTCATTAGGCCTCTTTCACAGGGCTCATTCTTTAATAAAAAGAGTTTTGTTGCATTAAACCACCACAAAGACCTGAGCTTTAAAGTGTGTGCAGAAAGTAAGTCTCCAAGTTTCCACCCAGGAACACAGTGTGTAAAATGGTGGCATACAGGCAAAGGAAAACAAAAAGGAGAGGGGAGAATGGAGGAAATTTCACTTTTTCCTCTTGATAACCTCATTCATCTCCAACTGCAAGTCAAATCCTCCACTCCTTGCTCAGCCTCAAGACCGACCTCCTTCCTTCCCACACATTCGATAGAACCATACGAAGCGTCTTAGTGAAGGGGACACAAAAATCAAAATCCACAGCACTGTCCAACATCCGTGACTTTTTTTCCTCTCTTACACATACTTGCAGCCCATGCACAGCACACTGGTATAAAACACAGGGCTATTAGGAATAAAAAAAAAAAAAAAGGAAAGAAACATCCACATCTGACAAGGGGTTCTTGGTGATTGTTATGGATTCCTGATGCCTCAGGATGGCAACACTCAGTGAGATGGGTTGCCATTTAACGGTTTATAGGTAAGGTAACATTACAGAAGCCAGCGTGTACTGCTGATGTTAACATTTCCCAACGTTAAATGGCCCCAAATTAACATTTTATGAAGCGCTTCTCTCACAAACACCAACCCATCCAGACTCACAAAACAGGCAAATGGGTGGTAAGCCCAGCAACAGCCATTTTAATAACTGCATCTCATTTTACAGCTTAAATGTCTTTGCCCTCCCTCGGACCTCAACAGCTTATCACAATAGTGCAAATAAAACTATGAGGAAGACGTAAAGAATGCATTCCTAGTGCTAACAGAGCACAAGCCAAAGAATGCTTTTTTAAAAAGCAAAAGAATGCTTTTTAAACACTAAATGCAGAAGCAGTGAAGCTCCAACAAGGGATTTTTCTGTTCTGAAGCATTACAACAAGATTTAGCACTACTGCCAAAACACAAGGGCACTAATCCCCTACAATTATTGTTTTTATAGCAGGTGGAGACCATAAACACAGAAAGAAGAGCAGCCTTTGCAGAGTAATTATCCTCCCACGACGACAGGCATTCCCTGTTGCTTTAACTCTGCCGCTTGCACTTCATGCAGCAGGGCCACTGCAGCCATCCCGCTTTGGGACACGCATCCCGCTGGAGGCTCAAGATCCAGCTCGGAGAGAACAAGGAGGCCAAGCCTCGGCTCTCCAGCGGCCTCCTGAGATCGTGGGAAAGGTCCAAGGTTCCAAGCCACCATGCAAGCCCTTTGGGGACTACTTGCATCTTCAGACAAAGCGGGGTTTCCTAAGGTTATCTGAAAATAGTAAAGACTTTTTTGTTGTTGTTAAATCAGTGATTGGTTATTATTAGTGCCTTTATCAGCGTTTGCAAAATGTAGATGATGTTACTTGGGATTGAGTGCAGTAAGCAAATGCTGTGTAAAAACCCAGCATACACATAAAACTCTTGCGCTTGTGAGGTATTTCTCTGAAGAGACAGGGAAATCATGAACTACCTTTTCATTCAATTCTAGGTCTGACCCAAACACTTGAGAAAAAAAAGAAAAAAAAAAAAACACTCAAAAAACACTCATACCTCAAAGCTTCTGTTTTCTGATTTGTGCAATGCTATTTGCTCTCTTTGCACAAACACGCATTCCTGTATGCAAACTGCCTTAAAAATCAAAAGTCCTTTTGCTAGGACCAATTTAAAATGCATGAAATATGCCGAGGGTACATACACGAGATCATACTGCTGGCATTTCTGAAGTTTCAATGGCACTTAAGTAAGGTTCCATGATATCACACAGAAGAATCTAAGTAATTTTCAAGACAGCGTAAAGCAATAATATTTGCAGGCAGTTTAAGGCAAGTTAATACCCAGCTTCCATTGAAAACAGTAAGTCTGCATGCCTAATTGCTCCAGGGCCTTTGAAAATCCCAGCCAAAAAGCACAATAAGCAGTAAATCAACCCTTTAAAAATGAAAACACTCTCCCCATCACAAGGTATTCTTGCCCACTAATGTGCAATTTACTTATATAAGCACCTATTGCATCATAAAGGGTCACAGACAGAACGATGCAAAGCCAAAGGGATTAATAAAATTAATACTATTATTCAGAAATATTAAAATCCATTATCTTATACGGTAATATGATTTTTCCATCTGTGTGCCTGCAGTAGGAGCAACTGTCAGTCCAAGGGAGCAGCACTGCTCAGGTTTTCCATCTCTCCCCTCCAGAAGCAAAGGAAAGCAGTGAATCCCCCCTCCAACATAGTCTGGAAACACCTTGCTGCCATTGTAGAAGTCCAGCTTGGTAGGCACTGCCACAGACGAGGCCAGATTTCATCACATCGGTGCAAGAGAAAAGACTATCTTTGCAAAATAAAGTCTTATTTTGCAAAGTCAAACCTTATCTTTGCAAAACAAAGTCACAAGGTGTGTAAAATAATGATCGCAGGAAATATATTTAGGGCTCAGAAGCTGCTAACCGAGACTGATCTTTCAGTATCCAGTGTCTTAAAGCTCTACTGACTACAGAATTAGACTCAGATTATCCCATCATATGTAACTTTCTGCAAAACAAAACAGTATTAATCACTGTAAGAAGCAATATTACGTTGCTTAGGCCAAACAGAGTAAACCATGTGATATTCTACCATGCTTAGAATTATTGAAGATATTTCTTCATGGCAATTTTTCTTGTTGAAATTAGGTTAGCCTAAAAAGTCAAGGAAAGCAACGTGTTGTATTACTTTCAGAAAAGAGATTTCGTAGTCAGAAACGTGCTGTTGTTTCCCTCTTTCTCCTCACTTAGGAAATGGAACTAACTTTCCAAAAAGGAATTCTATAGGCAAAAGCTTGAAAGGGACTTGATGAAAGCAGACCTACATCTTGAAAGAGAGTGGCAGGCAAAAAGAAAAGGAATAGAACAAAAAAAGGGGAAAAAGAAGAAAGAGGAATGGAAAAGAAAATTCAAAGATTAAAAATGAAATTCAAGCAGCACTACCCATTGATTTCCCTTTAAAGTCTGACTGAAGTTTAGTCTCAGAGACGTTTTCCTCTTAAAGTACCTGCAAACATATGAAAATAAAGGAAAGACACCGATCCTGTAGCTTTGTAGGCTCTAGCACTGAAACAAGATGTTGACTGATCCACATTACATTATGATTAGAAAGTTCACACGCCTATTACTGTAACTATACATGAACTTGATTTTTTGAAATATTAAGGCAGTCAAAAAATTGCTTGCTTTTGCAACACTAATTTTAACCTATCTGTAGATCAAAGGTATCTTTTATCTGTGATTAAATAATGAAAAGATGTATGCATCTATTTATACACTAGAGTTTTGAGAGGAAGAAATAGAAAAGAAAGAAAAAAAGAAAATCTTACCTTGTCTTGGTTTTCCTTATTTTTATAACACAAATTTCCAATCAAACGAATGAGATGAGATTTAAAACCCACAGCTGGATGTGAAATTTCTTCCTGCCCTGTCATAGCATGTGTGGCAGTGAAAATATTTACAGTCTGTTTCCCAGCAAGATGAGTTAATCTCAGGGTATCTGAAGAAAACAAAACATTTTAATAAATACTACATGAAAATTAGTCCTTGCATAACACTTTACTGCTATTTAATAACTGTTAGCTTCAAAATCAATCAACAAATCTTCCGATATTGAGTAGTATATCAAAATAAGTTTGATTTTTTTAGAGAACATTTGTGTTACTATCACCACATGAGGATGTCCCTAAATCAGAAGGTATTTTTGCATCCTTTTTACAAACTGATCTAGTTCAACACAACAGCATGGACGGTGATTCCATTCATCTCTACCTGAATGTTCGAGCTTATGAATTGTTAATGATTCTGACATTCCAAATTACAGACTTGCATTTGGTTTAAATCATTTGAAAAATAGATATTATCTACAAAAAATTTACTTCATTTCAAACTCATCCTAACTGTGGGATTACTTTTTCCTTTTCCTGAGTCTTTTTCAAGCTCAGTAAGGTGAGGGAGGATTTTCAGTTCATCCAGCACCTTGCAATGCCATTACAAATCCTTGTCTGACTACCGTAATTCCATCAACTAAACAACATTAATGCTCCTTTAGGTTAAATATTAGTTTAGAGCAACTAGAATTTTTCCTCTTTTTTTCCTGCGCTTTTCGAAGACCTCAACAAACTCTTAGCCAGAAACAAGAGGGAAACTAAAATGTGTGAAAACCACTTTTCATAAAATTACACCCAGAGAAAAGCTGAAGTCACACCAGCACCTGACAGTCCGTACAACAGAGAAGCCAGTTTACTACAAACTGTGTGCATATTAAAAAACAGGCGATTAAAATTAAGTATTTTCCCCCTAACAGCCCTGCAGTGCTAATAATTGGCTCAGCATAACACCTGCCCAAAAATGCTACAGGCAACTTACACTGAAACAAGATGTAGCAAAACCAGGTTTTAGCACAGGCTAAAACAGTAATAGAGGCTGAAGAAAATTCTCAATGGCTGAAGAAAAAACTTAAAAAGTTAAATTAAGTAAAAAAAAAAAAAAAAAAAAAAAAAAAAAAAACCAAAAAAACAAACCTTACAAATTAATTAAAGTGCAAGCAAAATGAAAGGAAAAAAAAATCTATCAAATCTACCCACCCGACCTGGAGAGAGGGATGCAGCATAAGAAGAGGAACAGTCACCTTGGACGCCTGATGCCAGCAGGGCTAAAGATATTAAAAGTGCAGTACCGTTTAGCACTACTCTTCTACTGAAAATAGAGCTTTAGCTGACACATCATTCAGATACTTTACTGATCCTAGGACTTTCAAGCTTTCTATAACCATAGATTAACTTAGACCAAGTAATTTTCAAGAGGAGATGGGTATCTCAAGCGATTATTCAAAGAGAATCTTCATCAAAAGATCTCTCCATTAAAAGAAAATCTTTTTCAAAATGTTCAGATCAGGGGCTAGGTGATATTAGGATATCAAGGGCTCTTCATCCCTTTTGCTAATCAAAGGAGCTATGTAGTCAAAAGACAGGTTCAAAGAGAGCGTATAAGAGAAACTGATAAATTCCTGCTGGCTGAGGGTGCCTGGAAACAATGAAGGACACCCAGGCCGATGATGGTATGGTTTGCACCCATGTTTAAATAGCCTGAATACAGCTGGGGAGAAAAGTCGTGTGTACACACCTGGCAGGACTGGCCTACAGACCACTGCTAGCCTTCCCAGACTGACCTACAGCTCAGAGTTCCACAAAACACATGTAGATGATATATATATATTGTTGCAGGTTGTCTTAAGTTATAAAGGGATGCACCTGAGTATCATCAAAAATAGAGTTGCTCTTAAAAAGAGGACCTTCAAACATCTCAATATACAGAAGTGGTAAAGAGCTGTTTCAGCCAGAACATTATGCAACTGATGCTCTAACATCCATCAAATTTACTCAGAAAGTTGTGTGCTAGATCAGTCTCAGAAAGGACTATGGTTTAAGAAGGCACAAGTCACATCTACACTTCTTTCTCCTTTCTCCTCAAGTATTTAGGATCTCCCTGAATCATCCTGGCATCATTTTATTTCAACATGTTGTTTTATCGTGACTTAGCAGAACAAAACTTCTTTCAATCTCACCTTTACAAGCCACTGCATTTGATTAAGAACTTTCAATCCATATGTAGTTTCAGTTTTAATTTGGGGAATAGCAGGGAACAGCCATTGAAAAGTCCCATTTCTACTTCTTGAAGAAGTTCCTCCACACATACTCAGTCAGTGGAAGAGCATAGGAAATGGCTGCCCTTTGCCCACCTCTTACCATATAAATAGCGCATTGCTGAGAGTTGAATAAAGGCTCTGTTGGGTTATAGGAGGCAACAGAGCAGGTAGAGCAGCTGAAAAATTCCAGGAACAAATCAAATATTTGAAAATGTAGATTAATTCAATCTCCTATTTATTTATTTTATTAGAAGGTCAGAATCATAATTACCATCAGTTGTAGAAAACATGTTTTCATTCACAGAGCAGGATGATTTGAATGCAGCCAGCACTTCATAAACTCCGTGGCTTTTCACTCACCTACAGCTGTTTCAAGCAACCCAGGCAAAACTTGCAGATGCTCTAGCTGGCCGTTGCTTGATGTCATTTCACAAAGAACGTCGAGGAGTCGAATTGTAACCAGTGCTTCCTGTAAATGAAAATGCATTTCTGAAAATGTTATACGAAGGGTAAAGTCTGAACGTAAAATCTGGTGATCGAGGGAAGGACAAGAACTTTCAGAAATTTCACTTCTTTGCAGGTCTTTCAAACTGCCAAGAGTAAATTTATATAAAATAGGACCACCTTTTGAGAACAACAATGTTTTGTGTTGCAGCAACTTCTTTTCTACGGTCAAACACAGTGTTACATGCGCCCTGAAAGATCTCGGGAAAACAAAACAGAGCCATAAAGGATAAAATTTTAACAAAAACACAGTAGCTTCCAAAAGTAGAAATACAGAAAATTACTAGCTGAGAAAATTATTTCTGTATAAATGTTTTCTTTGAGTTTATTCAGAAGGAGCGTCCCACTTTAAAGACAGAAACACCGCCTGCAAGACACCAATGTTTTATCCGCAGGAATTCTGTAAAGTTCTGTGGTCAAATGAACTTTGGCTGCGAGAATTTACATTATTCTTGAGTAAATAGGATAGGAATCATAGATGCAGCATTTTGGTTAGGTATGAGACACACAATTTTATTTGCATATTATTTATTCAACCCGAGAAGTACTTCTTCTCATGAGTTGCATTGTCGTGTGCTTAGAATGACAATCCAGCACTTATAGAAAGTTACCTTGAAACTGTACAGAATAATCTGGGATAGCACATAGCGCTCAAGAAAGACCGCGACTGCAACCTGACTCCTTCCAAGGTGTGCTGTGTAAACTGCAAGTTGCCACGAAAAGGCTCCTACGTGCGTCGGAGCAACTATTTCCACCTTGCTTGCTTCTTGTCCGCAAGACGGGAGGTACAAAATCCAAGGTTCCATGGGGAACCCACATACACCTAATAAATTAAACAGCGGATGGGACCCAGACAACATTTTAGGAGATAGGCCAGCTCAAGGGTATTCCAAACACGTTCAGTGTGGCCTCCCAACTGCGGATGCCAAGACAGATTGCTGGTACAGACAGAGATTGACCAAGGCATCCTGCTTCAGGTCCACAGGAAAAGCCCAGGAATAGTATAGCTTTTTAGCACAGGTGTTGCCTAAAGCATTTTTAACGACCAAAAAAGCCCTGCATATACACTTTTTTCTTTAGCGAAGTTCAACTCTTAGGCAAAAACTAAAATACTCAAATGAAAGAGTATTAATCAAAGAGAAAGTGGTGCCTTTTTTGATCATTTCTAGTAAGAAAAGAAAGTTTCTTGAACTCGTTTAGTCATTTTTTCTTCTCCCATGGAAAGCATGGGTTATGTATAAATTTATACATGCAGATTTTATTAAAGGCGTTCTTGCAACTTCTTTTGATTTACTCAGCTATTTGTGACTTGTGTTACAGTCACTAAATATCCATAGTTGCCACCAAATAGTGCTATTTAATTTATCCTGTCTCATATGAGAGAAGGATAAAATGTCATTGCCTAACAAGGCAACTGATATAGCAGTATTCTCAGTACTGCTGTCCCAGCACCTTCAGGTTGGACAGAGACCTTGTGCTAGGCACAAACAGCTGGGGTTTTTTTCCAAGAACTGAAACCACAGAATACTTGGAAAGTAATCACAAAGAATTAAAAATAAAATTAAAAAAAAAGGAGTTGGGGGGGAAATTGTCTCAATACATTATCTCTTACTGCCAAGTTGGTACCTTCTCTGCAAGCAGTTTCTTAGGTATCTCCGTGTAGAGGGGAACAAAGTGGGAAAAAGGAAGCGATCTCTGTTGGACAGATAAGAACAGATGTCGAAGAGTTGCCTCCCATTTTTATTTTTCTTATACACCTATCTATAACTTCCTCTTGAAATGATTTTGGTAACTTTCCACAGGACTTTTCTATATATACTTGTACATTGAAACTTCTTGCGTGTATTTCATCTCCCCACACTCTCCGCCACCAAAAAAATCAGGAAATTATAACAATGTTTATATTTTTTTTATGATAATGTTCAAGTTTTTCATTTTAATTGCAAGTTACAAATATGAGAGATGATCTTAGGAGTTTCTCTGCCTGAACCTACCACAGGTTAATTTTAAGAATAAAATATTTTCCACTATATGCATGTTGTTTGACCAACGCATACTAAGATTTTCAGATTTTCTGGCTAGTGATTGCTTTTTTTTTAATAAATAAAAAAGGAAAACTCACAGCAGTTAAAAACATTTAAACTCTAACATGTTCTATACAAATGACACCCCAGTCCGGGATACAGCACACCAATGCAGCATCAGCAGTTGTATTCTACAGCTCTGGGTGTCAATTGCTCTCTGTTCTCCTAAGGACATTATTAGGGACCTTGTTTAATCATTTGCTGAAAATAGGAGGAGGAAGCAGTAAAAGAATAGATTATTTTAAAAGATCGCTACCCTCAGATGGTCAAAATCTCCTTACTGTACTGTATGGCAGGGCAAGTAGCCAGCAGTTCTTGGATACTTCATAAGAAGGAAACAAAACAAGGCCATCACTTAGCTCCACACCAGAGCTTCCCGAAGTGCAGCCCACAAGCCTCCTGCGCCCCATAAAAGCCTTCCTATTTAGCCTGCAAAGGGGCTTCATTGTGGCCACCCTCAACAAAACCGGCTCATTAAGTCTGAGGCAACAACGGATCCCATCCAAGCGGGCGGGAGCTGTCGGGCTGCTGCAGAAAGGAGCCAGTCGGGAGGCTCCGCGACCGGGGCCTGCGGATCTGAAGAGCCTCAGGAGCACCTTGCCAGAGCCACGCACCACTCAGCCCCAAACTGGGGGGCAATGGAAACACAGAGAGCCAGGGCCCACAGCTCTCGCTAGCGGGGAGGGTCACTGCGCTTTCCGGACAGCTCTGAGCGGCTCTCACAGGCACGGACACCACGGAAGGGCTCCAGGTCCCCAGCAGCCTGGGAGCACCTGCCATGGGAACAGCCGGCTGCAAGTTCAAACAACTTAGGAACTTCATGAGGAGTCCAGTCCCAAATGCAGTTATTTAAGCTTAAAAAGA
>JAVCKT010019421.1:19079-35693 GCA_032273925.1 Rhynchotus rufescens | reverse complement strand
ATAGTTTCAACTGCTATCTCTTAAGTTTAACCTTTTCCAAACCCAGAAGCAGGATGGTTTTGGGTAACTCTACATGACCCAGGCAATGTTCCAATATCCCAAGCAGCATAGCTACTATATGAATTCCTGAAACAGTAAAAGCACAAAGGAAAAAGTTCTCTCTCCAATTAGGTCTTTTTTTTTTTTTTCTCTCTTCTTCTTCTTCTCATGTTAATCTTGTAGAGAATTGGCTCAAAAAGCAACCAAGCTCTGTTTGGCATTCAAAGAGGAGATGCAAATATTTACAATAGATTTGCTCATAAGTAACCATGGAGAAAACAGCAGACAGTTACAGTTCAGTTTTTAGTGCACACACTGTCAAATTGACGTAAAATAGCTAATAGTGAAAGAAGGTGCGGTGTGATTGAGAGCACCAAACTCGAGAGCAAGAAAATGGTACAAAAGGAGCACCATAGTCCTCACAAGGTGGAAAGTGTGTGCCAGAAAAGTGAAGATTTAAAAATGAGGACAAGACTTATTATATTTAGTCTAAAATGTGATAAGAGAAGCTTGAGGCTAGGAGGTGGGGAACAGTGAAACAACGGGGTACTTTCAAAAGGAGAATGAGTTGTGATATCTGAAAAGGGTTTCTTTCACCGTGGTTGAACCACACTTACGTAGCTGCAATCCCACAAAGTCCTGGTATCGGTGCTTTGCACTGATCTGAGAGGAATCTTCTGCTGTGGCTTTCACCACCCTTCATCCTCGGCATGAGGGTTTACACTGACACAGCTCCACTTAGCCCTCACAGAACCATCTCACATGTCCTCCACCCTCCCAAAGAGCACAGGCGAGCCCATCGGGAGAGCTGGATTCAGATGGACACCAGAGATGATGGTTCAGAAGATAAGGTTCAGAGATAACAGTTCAGAAGGACACCAGAGATGATGGTGGGAATGGAGGAACCTCCTTGCAGCCATCAAGATGAGAGATCTTACACACAGGATTAATCGAGACCTAACTCCTGCCACGCAGGATGGAAAGTATCCACGTGCTTCATAATGCCTTGCAGCTTTTGCCCTCAGTTACACCCGTGTCTCCAAGCACTTCCCGGTAGCTAAGGTAAATGCCCGGGCAGGTAGAGCTGGGCAGAGGAAAGCAGGAGCTGGCATCCACCCAGGTCTCTTTTGTGGGCAGCTGCCTCCCGCCCTTAAGGCCAGGCCACCATCGCTGCTCATCTCTACTGGAGGCACCCAGCTAGCGGCTCTCAACAGCCCCACGCCCCACACTTGGCCCCAGCATCTCACACACAGAAAGTCCAAAGCCACCCTGCCACATTTTGGGGATTATCTTGTTTAAACAACTCAGAAACGGCGCGAGCATGAGGGAGGAAGAGAGGGAGCTCGAGAGCTCGACACCTCTGGCTGGAGCGGCGCTCGCGGCGGGCCGGCCCTCCGCAGCGGCCTGCGACAGGAATAGCAGGGAGCGACGGCAGGTCCCTGCCAGCTCGTGTAGCCGGGCAGAGCCACTCGATAAGGATAAGTGGGGACTGAAAAACGAGGCGGCACCAAATTAATTTCCCTCTGTGTGACCTCCGCACCAGATCTCCTGGCATCGCAAAGAGAAACCCACGGCAGTAGACAGGACCCTGTGTCAGCAAAACACTTCATTTCTCACCTGAAACACTCCAGCTTGCAGAGCTGTGAAGGTAAAGATTACTCACCGTTTCCAAGTGCCCTACCACATCTGTAAAGATGACTACAAGGGGGCAGAGTATTCATCTCATTTTTTCTTTCTTTCATTTTTAAAATAACTTAAAATACATGAAGAAAACTTGAAAGCTGCTTTTGTCTGCTCTTAAACAAAAAAAAAAAAAAAAAAATTAATACAAGGACAAGGAGTCCACTGGCTCCTTATCATGCATGGTTTCTACAGTGAAATACTCTGGGGATGACCAAACACCACATAAGATCACATCATCATAACTATCAAGAAAGTAAAAATTGAGCAAGAGGATTTTTTTTTCTTCAGCTTGTTTATAGTAAGTAGTTAAATCAAGTTAAAAAAAATACTTGGGAACTATATTTCAGTTAAGAATTGAGGAAGATTTGAAAATACCTTTAAACATGAAGGTCACCAAATCTGACCTGCGGTATTTTACAGCCAGTGAAGTTTCCTGAACTCACATTTATGCCTGTAGCTTTCATTTACTGTAACTCTTCATTAAATATTTTAGCCAAAAAAAGGGAAATAGCAAAACCAGAAAGCAGACATGACATTCTTTCTCAAGGGAAAACTGATTGAGCAAAGTAGGTGCAAGAAAATGATCCAAAATAGAGATCCATCCTTTCAACTTAGTTTAGGTGTAAGAACTAGTCCATACATAGGCTTTGTAGCACTTGATAGTTCAAATTAAAGCATGATTATGGTTTAAAAGCCAACAGAGATAAAGCAAAATAGTAGCTCCAGGTGAACAGGCAGGCCAGTGACTTAGAGGAAAAGAATATGCTAATAAAATAAGACAGTGGCAAGCGTTTATTTGCTGATCATACAGGTCCCTTTCCAGCAATAAAGACTGGTTTTGATTGAGAAAGGAAAGGTCCGTAATCTGTTTTATCTACTAAAGGTGCAGGATAAAGAGAGGCCTGGCAGATAGGGAGGCCAGCAGGAGGCTGGAGGTTGGACCAAGCTCCAATAACCAGCTATCTCAGTCCTTCAAATGAGGTCAATGATGGCTTTAGTGGCATTACAAGGGAGCAATGAAATGGAAGCAGCTCTCATTTTCACAGCTGGATTAACAAAGACAGTAAACAAGATGGAATTGTGCATCCTCAAAGAGAAGAAAATAGCTAGGTGAGGAGAAGGGAGAAAAAAAAATTAAAAAAGCAGAAGACAGTAGTGGGAGAGAGACAAGGGTATGGAGTAGGGATTGCCTAGCCCAAGAAGGCAGCACTGCAGAAAGCTCCCACTGGCAACAAGCAACCTGCTTGCAAGGTGGCAATTTCTATCCAGCCTTGTCCAGGGAATGCTGGACACTAGAGAGCAGGAGATGTCAGGGAGGCTGGAGCATGGGGCCCTTTTATCCATTTCTCTGAAGCCCCAGGGACATTGCTTATGCTGGATTTCTCAGACACTGAGAGTTTTGAGAAAACATTTTCAGCAAGCATAAGCTTTGAAGGAAAAGGGCCAGTACTGCAGGGAATTGTTTGCAGACATCAGGCTGGAGCCCTGTTTTGTGCCAGCAAATGCCATGTAAATGAGAGGTGATTTGGCAATGGTGTGAAGAGGCTGTTTCTCTGAAACTCCAACCTTTCCCTCGGTTTCAGGCCACGCTGTGCCTCCTATTTTACTTTCAAGCAGCTAACTGGCAGAGAAAACAGTGACGTAAGCTAGTAACTACACAAAATTAGCTCCAGCCAACTGTGAATTCATTTGTTCTTTCTATTTGCAGTCTTCTCTTTTGCTGAAACACAAAACTTGGTCTAGTCAGCATATTTCACCATATTTAAACTTATATCTATAAAGGAAAAAAAATCACTACTTTACAAGATGAACAAAAATCCATGCTAAGTAAAATCACAGCAGCAGACAGCTTTAACATGCCTGAAGCATGTTACTTTTCATTTTCTAGCTCCAGAATAGTCTAGCCCCCCATCCAAAACAAAGACAATTTTGCAATTTCTCACTATGCATAATGGAAAAAAAGAAAAGCCTCACTCCAAGTTGTAGTACTTTTTTTTTTTTTTTTTTTTTTTGTGTAAGCTCTAAAAGTGCCTCTATATGATTAATAGCAAAGCGAACACAACTTGCTAAATAAATCTGCACTAACAGTATTCAACCACTCCATGAGTTTCCCTTTTGTTATACCCCTGCGGAATGACTTTGCTATCCCTCCCCTAAACCAGTTGCTTCCTGTACCTCCTGCATCTCAAAGGAATGCAAACGAATGCTTAGCAGCTTCCCCCTCCTCCTTTGACACACACTTTTTCCTTTTTTTTTTTTTTTTTGGAGGTTAGAAACAAACACACATGTATTTATTTACATTGCGATAGTCTCCAAAGGCTCCATTCAGTGCTGTGGTTAAAGCAAACCCCCAATGAGAAGCCCAGTCCAGAGTTCAAGCGGGAGAAATCAATCGGGCAGGAGTTCAGAGGCTGCAAACTTTGAAGTGCGGGTACCCACAAAACAGCTCGCTGGCCTCCAGCAGCACTGGGAGGTATAATTGCTTCCTCCATTAAACTGCATGGCATTTCCAGGATGGAAATGTATTTCCTCTTAAGGAGGGTTTCTCTCCCCCTCTACATTGTCATAAAAAAATGTTTTGCGCCACCTCCATCAATGTATAGGAGTTACTGTGATAGCCAAGCATAGCTGTTATTCTAGGATAGCTGAATCCACATGATTCGCTCAAGTATATTAGATAAAAACAGGAAGGAAGGAAGGAAAGAAAAAAACCCAGCATTTTCAAACATATGGGCAAACAACAGGCCCCTAAATCTGTACTCTGACGTGCTAATTAGAGCCCAGTTCCTCTTAGGAATTTGTTTGGGTTACAGGATATTTTTGGTTTCTGATCTATTTTGATTAAATCCTAGGCAACATAAGTCTGCAAAGTCTGCAAATTTCAAACAGTGCACAGCAGAGCACAGCATGTACTTGCACCACGACTGCTCACCACAGTAAACTATGGGTCTGTCACCTCTGATGAGGATGTAGCTTCATCTGCATGCAATGCAATTACTCCATGCAAGCCTAGGAAAAGGTTCATTATTTATCGCTCTTGTTAGGGTCTCCTCTGGCAAAATCTATTGCAATAAACACTTTCCAAAGCTTTTTTTTTTATTAATTTATTTTTTATCTACATGAAGTAGTTTCCTGTGTGCATTTGAACCACCATATGGTCACTCTTCCTACCTCCTTGTGCTTTCAAAGAGGCATCACTTCAGGATAATAAATAAATAAACAACAAGGCAGCAAGGGTTGCTCTAGCACAAACAAGACAACTGCCCCTCCCAGTCTCCACATCATCACACTTGGTGCTAGGAGGTGACAGTCACAACAGCAATAGCTGTTAAGGGTTAGTTTTTCCATAGGGTTTACCTAGCAGGAATCTTTAAGAAAATAAATCTAGACTTCAGGTGAGAGTGCCAAACTGTGCCAGTGGTGTTAGGCATCAGTCACTCTGTTGTTCTTTCCATGCTTGGAAGAACTGAAGCTTCCCAGTGTATGGAGCGGTGAGTGAGGAAGGAGAGAGAGGGGGAAAAAAGCCTGCCAAAGCTTGGGAATCTCTACTGCTTCGGATAGATTGTTCCTGAATTTGGGAGCCAGCAGAGCTCTACTAGCTGAATATAAGGGACCAATCAGACAAAGTAGATATTTCAAGATAAGCAGGCACATCCACGTGTTCTCTTTGTCCAACCTGCTAATATCCAAGGGTTATTTAGGTGAGTTTTAACCAGATGCCTGGCAGAGAGAATTATCCTCCTTTCATGAGCAATTCACTGTGTGGCCTTAAATAAACCTCTCACAAGTGACCACCACTAGAGCAAAAAAAAAGTTTTCTGCATCTTTTCATGTAGAGAGAATTTCTTACTGATTATATATGCATGAAGACAGGCAGAAATACCATCTGTTAGCTTTTAAAAAGCTTGTACTTCTTTCTTTATAGTGAAACTTCCCTTTCCTAATTTTAGAAACAGATTTTAAATGAGATTACTGTACCACAAAGGAATCTACAACTGAGAGGAGTATTTTTGGTCAGATCTATTGATGGGGATGAAGCTTTAGCTCCAAAGCAACACAGGTAAATGAGAAAACATTTGAAGAAATAAAATTCATTATGGAAAATCCACAGACAGCTCAATAACAGAAAAGGAGCTCTGTAATGGTGTGGCTTGAAGGAAATGTAACATTCCTCCTTCTCCCTTGAGAGGCACCTTTCTCCTGCCCGAGATTCTCTGTCTGTAGAGATGATGGACAAACAAATCTGCATCGCACGCGTCTGCTCATCTTCTGGCCAGAATTCACGTTTGCAGGAGGTTCCTCAGCTTTCCCTGCCAAGCAGCTGTTGCTGCTTCCCTACCTGTCCAGAAAGCAACTCACGAACACCAGGAGAGTGGGCAGCCGTCTAAACCCAGATCTTGCTAGGAAAAGATGACTCTGAATCTGCTTTTAGGACAGCAGATCAAGCTAGCCAGCACCAAGGGTGAATCCAAGGTGAAGCAACAAGGCATAGGTGGATCATAAATCAAAACTGGATTTTCTTCTCCGCTTTCCCCGCTCAGAGGCTGGGTGCTCTGCTGTCCAGGTGCTACGTGAGCAGGAGGAGCTCGCTCCTGCTCACTACACACATGAGCTCCAGTACAAAGCACAGTTGGCAGCTAATTTGGACTTAACCATTTTGCACTTGCAAGCCAGGGATTCAAAGCCAAATAGCCCAGGCCCCCTCCTCCTTTCCAACACAGAGCCAATTTAAAACAGATCTAACACCTATGTAGTACTGATTTGGTTATCTTCAAAATCCCCATTGTTCTGTTTAAAGAGCATATCCTCCTAGAATAGCCTCCTTTTGATAAACAGCTCCTTGTGCGTGTCAGCCAAACAACACTTTTGGTCTTTATCACAAGTGGACCAGCAGCAGAAACAGTGTGGGGTGAAGGGAGGGGGCAGAAAGGCGGGGAGGAGGGAATTTTAGCTGAAAATAGAGTTCATTGTCAGCCAGGCTTTAGGCAGGGGGGGTTAAACAGGTCGTGGAATGTGGCTATGAAGTAGTTAAAAGAACTCTACCTCCAGCCCTTGAAGGAAGAAACGTCTTTTCAGGCTTTGAAAAGCACCCTAGCACCACCTCAGGTAACGGAGTCATTTCTGTATTGTGCACAACAGCCCCTTGTGTAAGGAGGTCAAAATACCCAAACATGAGTTTGTAGGAAAATAAAAACTTTCTTAAAAGGATACAACTCCAAAGAACTCCCACTGAGGGGGAAAAAAAGAGTTTCCAAGAATGGATCATGAAATTCAAATGCATATTGAAAAAAGTATGAGCTTTTTTAAAAGCTGTCTAAGACTAGAGCATTCTGTGCCCTTTACAGTTTGTAGGAAATGAATGGAGGTGCTACAAATTATTAATATTTTTATATTCCAGATCTGTGCTTGCTGGATTGTGACCATTTCCAAAGTGTTTATTTTACAAAATATATAAATTCTTCTCAGGAAAGTATCATCGATGTGATTCTATAATGACTCGCTGCTGTTTAATTTTATATTTTTCCTGAAATCACTAAAAGTGTTTGTCTTTTTAATTCTTAGAATTACAGACTAGATCTCTGTGATCCATGCACTGCAAAATTTGTCACAAGAAAATTTTACTTTGTATATTAAGAGCAACACGCCCCCAGAAAGTTATTTCAATTTCTCAGAAATATACATATCATTGAAAAATTGATTATGACAGATTTTAGTAACCACCAGTATGTGTATGAAATAGCAAAATGGAGAAAAAAAGTATACCAGACAACACAGCCATGATCGAAGCAAAACACAAGTAAATTACTTTTTATACTTTAGCTTCTGGAAATCATACAGCCCTTGCAATATCCATCTGTTTTGCAAGTAACTTCATAAAATATGACTCCAGTTAGAGGAAGGTGGTATTTTCTACTGTATTCCTTCATTAAAAACCATTCTTAGGTACAAAGGAGTCCAATAAAACCACCACACTTTGTTCTGAAATGCCTGCTGAAAAGCTGCAAGTGGCCCGAACGACACAAATTTCAACATCTTCAGCAGCACTATCTCCTGTCAGGGCCAACCGACAGCACAGCCAGCCTCTGGGAAAGACCCCTGGCTTGCACAGACAGGCTACACCTCGGATAAGAGCTCCGAGTTTGGAAAACACTGCAGGTCCCCACGTGGCTTCTAGGTTTCCCACAGATGGAGCATCTGGGCAGCGTTAAGCGTGGCATTCTGTAAACACGGCCTGGACGATAACAGAGTCTAAGGGCGGCAACAAAGGGACCCTCTGCGCCTGTTCTCCCCCCATTTCTGTTGCAATCAGATGGCACGGCCAAATGTCCTGCCTGGGGAAGCAAGCTCTGGAAGTAGTTAAAGGAGTGTTTACAGCACAGTCTGCAGTAGATAAGGAGACAAGATGCTCTTCAAAAGCCAGAAGAGCCGTCCAAGTATATGTATTTTTTCCTCCTGTTCAACACCAACGTTCAGAGATATCTCTCGAACTTCAGCCACGAAATGAGACTAGCTCTTCAGAATATGTCCAGTGTTAGGAACTAAAGATATAGGGAGAGGATAACCCACTAAACCAGTGAAGCTCCCAAATGGTCAAAGAGTCAACAGAATTTCTCCAAAATTCTTATGTATAGGACAATAAAGTTTTCAGTTCTCACCATTGCTATTTATTAAACAGATAATGAGCCTGTATGCACATGCACATATTAAAATTCTCAAATAAGGTGGAAAAAACTTGAATATAAGCTTTTGGCAATTCACAGGAAGGAATCATTTTTGGTTTCATTAATAATGTCTATTTTGGTAGTACATGTAGCAAAACATTCCCTCACTTTTTTGTTTGTAAAGTGATGCATTTTAAGTCCATTCCTGAGCTCCATCCTGAGAAAGGGCGGATACCAAGGGCTCACCATTGCTGAACTAATCTTCCTCCCACTTATGGTCACGTAAGCTCCTTGAAATAAATATATGGCTGCTACAGAAGAATGATGATTTTTAATCCACTTTGGCTAACTTTTGTTGTAGTTTAATCAGTGGATAAGGGGGAGCTCTTTCATGTGACCAGGCTCCAGAACTGTTTATTGGATTGCCAATAAGCACTTGTTCACCAGAGAAGAGTCTATTATTTACAGCTCATAAAACATTTCCTAAGAGAGAAAAGATGCATCAAAGGAAAAATAAGCAACTCAGGTATAGGAATTGCTGCTTATACCTGTAAAAAACTAGAAAACTGCCGAGAAATGAGCTCTGTTAGCATTTTATGGTTATCTCAGATTCAGCTATAAGAAGCCATCCACTCTAGTGGCAACTTTAGCTTTTGGGTTTTTTTTTTAGGGCAGAGGGATGGGGTTGTCATTTTTTCTTTTTCCAGACTGAAATAACCCATACTGAAATAAAAGCTCTCCATGTAAAGAGAGAGCAATGCTTTCCATCTTTTTTCAAGTCAGCTACAAACCAGGAGGAGCTTGGAGACCAAAAAGGCGCAGCAGTGGATTTCTTTTTAAGGAATAATCATGCATTCACCTAGTAAGGCAATGATTTACGTGTGAGGATTTGGAGTGATATCGTCTGAAGAAACACTTCATTTTATCATGCTGACATTTTATCATGCAGACAAACATCACTCCTGTGACAATTATGCACAAATAGATCACTGAGGAAAACAAAAGTTATTCTAATGCAAGCCCCAAACTAATACTGGGTTGTGGTATTAAAGACAGATGAAAATTGCCTGCAAACTAAAGCAGGAAGGAACTGAATGCAGTTTTGGATGCAGGGCTCCGACAGTACACTTTAAATATTCACTATAGAAGCACTGGGTCATCAAGATTGCTATGAGGGGAATCTAGAGTCATTCAACAACACAAAGCAACTTCTTGGACACTATAGGACACTATATCATACTGCAGAGTTAGGCAAAACAGAGTCCCCCCTCCTTTCTAAGTAGCTCCTAGTGCAGTTTCTAAAACACCCACTTTCTCACCACTTTCCATTACTTTTCCTTTTTCACAGTTTCTGAATGTTTATGAATAAGAAACAGGAACAAGACTGCATCTGGTTTGGCGCCATTCGTTGCTATAGGGAGATTTCTTGGAAAAGGTGATGAGTGGTAAGTTGGTGAATGATATTAACAGAGAAACAATAGACAAAGTGCTCTGAATGTGAGGGTTAACCCTTTAGTGAGCACATTCTGCTCTCTCCTTCTGGATCCCCAAGCAGAGGATGCTGATTAATTACCTCTCCCTGCACAAGTTGCTAATTGTTCTCCCTCCAAAATGTCAGCATTTTTCTTCTTTTCACTCCCACAAGCCCTGTATGCAAAACCGTTTTTGAAAGGGGAGCTGGGAAGCAACCCACTGAAATGGTTTTTTTCCAGATTCAAGTCCCTCTGCAGAACTGAACAATATATCAGACTTTAATGAAAAGGGTGGTTTGTTTTAGCACAATTTGAACACCATCTAATTCTGTATTTATTCCTGAAGACTTAGTTGGAGAATGTACATTTTAAAATGATATAACCAATTACTCCAAGCAAGCAGAACTGAAGCATGCAAACCACTAAGTGTTCTTCAGATAATCTTTAAATAATCTAACCTTGTTGAACGCAAAGAGCATTCCTTCAAGAGCATTTAATAAAGAAAAAAAAAAAGACTGCATAAAAATGATTTGCAGTTTCCCAAGGAGCACATCAATTTACTTAATTAAATATTGCTTTCAAAGTTTCAGTCACAATAGCTCTTGTCCCTTGCCAGTTGCAGCAAGAAAGATGCATTGAACAAGGATGTCAGCTGAATACTAGCATTGATGCTTATGCCAACCATCTCCAGCCTGGCCAAGTCGCTGACGTTGAGAGGGAGGACTCCCTCATCTTCAACTCTTTTTAAGGCTTTGTCAAAGTTCTGAAATTATGACAGCCCATTTTCACGCATTTTCTGGAGACATGTAAGACCTTAGACTTTCAAACAGAACAAGATCCCTCTACCATGCCTGGCTTTTAATAGAAAGACTTCATGTTACAAATGGTCTTTCTTTTCACTTCTGACTAACAGATTTTGGTCCCACATTATATTTAAGCTCAGATGGCAAGAGCAATCATACTTGAATTATGACCAAAATAGTGCACTCCACCTCAAAATTGACTCCACAGGACTTGGAAACTAAATCTATTGCATTAAATAGATTTCTGTAGTTATGCCTGCATCCTCAGCTAATCATCCTACTAATTTTTAATAACATTGTTTTCCCCTTATCTAAAAGGTAAATTCCAAGTAGAAATGTGTAAGAAAAAGACTGAGCTTGAGCATTAGTGTCATTCAGCAAATTCCCGAGCATCAGGACTGAAGGGAGATAGTTCAAAGAGCAGTTACAACAGTGGAGACAAAGTAAAGTTTTGCTATTTTCTCCATCCTCATTTTCAGTGCTAGAAGCATAAATAGCAGCAGAAAGGTTTATCCCATGAGGCTGAAGCCAACTTATGACATATACATTATACTGCTTCCTCATTTCATGGTGCCTTTGACCAGACTCTGAGTGAGGCTGTCTGCTCCTTATGGACTTTTAAGGTGAGATACATAAATAACAGGTCACTGATGCTCCCTAATTGCTCTCTTTGTTATCAGCTTCATGCCAGGGGCAAACACATTTCAGTTTTCACATAGTGAAGGGGTCCAACAAAGACCTAAGTCTTCTCAAAATCAAGAGAATAGAAATTGTGACATTTTCTGCTAGACATCCTCAATATCCATCCACTCTTGTGCTGTCATTCAGTTCAAAGTTAAACACAAAAAGCCATCTAAAGTCATTTCCAAGAAGTTAATTACGTTTCGAATTGTTAACAGAACTTTACTTAACACTACCTTAATGCCTACTATTAGACAAGTGAGCTTATTATTTGCTTGGACAAAAAACAAATAATATAATGTTATACAGTCTAATCCATAACAGTCATTTTTATTTTAGGGGACACAGCTTAACTTATTGAATAAAGGTTTCCTTTAAAGATGAATAACCTCCTAAAAGCACAGTGTGTTAAAACTCCTTTATAGGACTTTTAGCATAACATAGACATAGACCATGCCCAATAATAAACCAACAATAGGGAAAAGAGATCCAAAATTCTCCAAATCTAGTCCTCAATCTCTACGCCACACATAGAGGTCTTTCAGACAGTTTCATTCATTTGCATCCATTCATTTGCAGCAAGAACACATCCACATAACCTCATTATCTGCCTTGGAGTTATGCTTTTAAACAGGACTAGCAACTTGGACCCTGAATGCTTAATCTGAATGCCCTCTGAGGCTTGGGACAAACGCCCCTGTGGTATATACAGCAGGGGAGGAAAGAAATCTGCACTGCCACTCTTCGGGCCTGCTGTCGTCAGAAGGAGCAGAGGGTGCTGAACACCTCGGAAGCCCAAGTGCTGCATTTTAATTTAATTACAATTGTAATTTTGCTCAGAGAACAAAAAACAATGACCGTCTTCTTCATGATTCCCTAGTGCATAAGTTGCATGTTGCATGTTCTCTCCGTTGCTTTGTCAAGTCCTTCAAAGCTGTAGAGAGTCTGTTGCACCACTGCTGGAGGCATTTGTCCCCACGTTTCAATGACAGCCCAAATAAGAGGCAGAGAATGAAAGAGACCATAACAGTGGAGGGTGATTCTTTCTGTTGTGCAACATCACAGCTTGAAATTATAATGAAATTAGTCATATAGGAAAAAAAAAAAAAGTAAACCTATAAATCATATTACACGTTAAAAAAAGTTTCATTTTCTTAAAGAACACATCTTATCCACTGGATCCATGATACATTTTTAAATGGCTCCAATTATGAAATTTCACCCACAGAACCAGAGAGGTTGTGCAAGCAGTAGGGAACCAAAGTATCGAGTGTTAAGTCTTTGAACTTACAGGTGTGAGTTTGGTGCTGTGTCCAGCTTTGGCAGCATCCCCTGGTAGGCACGTGGGGCCCCTGCTCTTCCCTCCTGCATGCCAGCCACTTTTCTACAATATTGGTTAACATTTCACCAACTTCTGTTCCTGTGCGCGTATAACTGTATGTACCCATACACACATACATAAATATTCTCATCCTGTTTCTGTGCATCATCCTCATCCCATTCTCATCCTGCTGGCCCAATTGCCTCGCCCAGCAGTCAAAACTTGCTCTTGCAGCTTGTGATCCCTCTATTTTTTCCAGCAACCATGACACTGTAAAACCATCTCTATGCTCTTTTATGAGCAGAAGTCTTTCCCTGAGTCATCAAATCTGTTTTCATTTGTTTCCTAAGTTCTACATACGTTGGCCCAGGATACCTTAACATATCTCATAACATATCTCATTTCTAGGTCTGATTAAAGTGGTGCAAATTCTCATTTAGTCCATACTGGAATAAAGACTAATGCAATCTAGTGCTGCTGGTCACTGCTGCTTGCTTAGAGAGCCTTTCTGTGCTCATGCCATGCAACTGCCCTAGGTGGCATGCTGGAAGGCAGCAGCCAAGTGCAACGCTGCGGAGAAGGAAGAATGTAGGGACTCAGGACAAAATCCCAGCTCATCTAGAATGTGCTACATTCTCTTTAATATTTACACAGAGCAGACAGACCTTTTCTGTTCTATGAACTATGTTCTGTTCTGTGTGTTTCTCCACAGAAAGCCCCATGCCACAGTAGAAGACACACTTCTGTGTATTTTCTTCCTAAGGACAAAGGGCTGGATCTACCATGCCCAGGTCCCCACGTTTCCAGGGAATTTGAAGCCCTTCAGACCTAAAGCTGAGAGGCTTTCAAGCAGTAGCAGGAGTGTCTTCTCCTACTGGGAAAAAAAAAAAAAAAAAAGGCATTTTCAATGTAAGCTGCTCTTGAGAGCTCTACATTGTGGTATGTTTTTTTCATTCATCCTTCTTGTTTTTATCAAGCAAGGATGACTAATGTGCCATTGTAATGCACTTTTCTCAGAATTGCGGCCAACTGAGGCTGCTTCAACAGAAGTTCCATGGGTGTTTAACATTAAAAAGGGCCCTCAGCCGGGCAATGGGTGAGTCATTACACACTGAGCTTTAAAACAACAGGCACCATACATAAACCATGCTCTTATGCAAATCTGACCTACATAATAATGTTGAAATCTTCCAATGCCAGGAAGATTTCACAAGTAATCCCATGTGTGCCATAGCTGTAAAACTAGTGTTACTTTAGCACCACAGGAAGTACTACATTTGCCTTAAATAGGTTACAGGGGCACATTTCAGTTCTCTTGCTGCCCCTTCCAGTTTCTTGCACTTTGGCCAGGCAGTTTAGATGGGACAAACATCTTCAGGATGGTTCCCCCTAAGCTCTTGTGCCTGGGTCAATGTACGGACTCTTTAACCATTGGGAAGCGTATTTTTTATGCCACTAAAATATATGAGATTAACATGGAAACCTCATTAAAACCTGATTTAATCCTCAGTCTGTGACTCTTCAGCTGAGTCAGGATTTTATTCTGTCCCTAGACAGCTGCTGAGTGTTTTAGCCGCAAAGACACATTTGGTCCCTCTGATACAAGCAAAACCAAATGGCATCCCAGGAGCATAAGCAATAGTCAAAAAACTCTTGTTTTGCAAGAATATTCTTTGAAAATTGGACTCTTAAGCACAGTTATATTGCTGACTTGACACACAATAGCCAGAGTATCTTAAAATGGCCCTGCTCCAAAAACTGTCCCTGAATTTAAATGTTTCAGTTTGAATGAGGCTTGGTTTCTCTATACTGAAGCCTGTCAACTCTGCTTTGTCAATAAAATGAGGGAAGATTTCTTTGGTATTGCTGTTTAGTCAGTTCCATCTAACCTCACATTTTTATGCATTTTTTTAATTCTCTTTCTCAACACAGAACGATGACTTTTCTGGAATAAATGAGACAGGAAAATACACATTCTTAAAGCAAGCTATTCCAATCGGAGCAGGTAGGCTGGTTGGGTGAGCTTTATCTAAAGTTTGTAGTAGCTCATGCCTTTAGATACAGAGATTCTGCTCTGTCAACACATTTGCAGTTGCCACATAACTGTTTCATGTTCCAAGACCTACACTTTTTCACCTCTTCTCCTAAACGAGCCCTTGTCTTTCCATTTCCTTTGCACAAGGCTTACAGTTTGAAACCTGTCTCCACAACTAGGCAGAGAAAAAGATTCTTCATTTTTGAGTGTGATATTCCTATAGGTCTAAAGTCACCTGCAAAAAGAAGTTACTAAAGGGGCATTTTTAAATAGTACTACTGCTACTCATTGCTGAATATCATTACATCCCTTGCTCATCCATGGTAAATAAAATTTATACATGCAACTATCTGCAGAGAACTTATCCTTACTCCTATCTCATTAACCTAAGAATCCTTCCAGCATCCTTATCATCATACACTTCTTTATGTTTTAAAAGCAAGTTTTCCATCCCTAAACAAACAATGAATAACTCCTCTGAAGCATTTTATGAAACCACATAAGTCCCGATCATGTAAGGGCGCCTTGCATATCTCTTTCCTTATAGGCAGCAGGAATAAGGGAATAAAAATGTTAAGTTACATTGCGTTGACACATCTCTTAACCTAAGACTTTGAAATATACCACTATATACCAAGGTAAAGGCTTTAAAAGCTGAACATCTACAAACCACTATGCAAATGACATCTTGCTCAAAGAAAAATCTTAAATTACCTTTTAACTATCAAGAACAAAAGATTGGACAATTTCAAACACAGAATTAAATTATTTTCTCTTATCTACACTAAGAATTCTCATATATTTCAGAACCTGCTGTAAAACTTCACCCAACTTGCTGAGAATTCCTTGCATTGTAAAGAGGAAGATCTGAATAGCAAAATCCACAGTACTTACTAGGGAAAAAAATTGCTGCAGAAAAACACATCAGCAATATTAGGATTTTTTCTTTTCATTTTGCTTAGGCTCTCACCCAAAAATCTCATGATCTAAAGCGTAAAAGCCACGAAGGGTGACAGAAACTAGTTCCTTATCTAAGTTTGACCGTGTATCACTAATTGCTCCTGTGGTAACATAGACAGAGTTAAAGATAAATTACTTCAGTGATGTTCTTAGCTAAAGAGACTGCAAAGGTTTGGAAAAGTCCTTACTATGCCTGCTGAACAAACACACAACTGTTCTTTTCGTGGGCTTACGCTGCTCCAAAAAAACAATGTAACTTTGAGAAGGAACAGGATTTTAATCCATTTGTTCTATTCCTTCATATAATTTCATTAAGGGGAATAAGATGATCCTTCTCCTGAAGGTGCTCTGACATAATTCCTAGTGAAAAATGGTCCTGCTTACAACAGGCACAAGGTAGGTATTGTGTTTGGCTGTGGAAAAAAGGCAAAGGGTCCTACCTTTTCCTCCCAAGGACCCTCTTGGTACACAGCAATTTTCTAATGCTCTTGCTAACAATAGCAGACAGGAAGACTACAGTTCAACCTAGTTTATGTTTAGGAAGAGGAGCCCTGATTTCCCACACTTACTCCTGGAATACAGCACCAAGCCAAAGGAGCAGCAGGGGAAACAATGGAAGGGCTTCCATGTGCGTAAGAATATTGTTTCTCCCCTTTGAACAGCCTGTCATTAGACAATCACACAACATAAAGGAGACCTTAGGAGAAAAAGAAAAACACTGATCTGTATCTAATGAATCACAGCAAAGCTACAGAGCAGTTGTGCCACATTTATCACCGTGGAACAAAATTTCTCTGAGAAGGTTCCTGGGTGTTTCCAGAGGCGGCTTTAAGCAGCGTCTCGTAAAGGGGATCAGAAAGGTCCAGGAAGGAGGAACTTCCTTGGCTTCTCTTGAACAAGTCTTTCTGCTCGCAGACCCATACAAGTTTACAAGTTTGCTTCAGAAATCGGCCAAAAA